>CAODLS010431000.1:0-17772 GCA_948243855.1 Flueggea neowawraea | reverse complement strand
TGTCCTCCAATATGCCTCGCTGGTTGTGCTACACTAGCACTCTAAGATCCCTGTCCCTGCCTCTGGCCTTGACCTCCAGAGGAACGTCTATGTCTATACTCTGACATCTCACTCTGCCCCAGCTCTGCTGGCCACCTGATGAACTATCAGTCTTTGCTATCTTGTGCTCTTTTGGTTGTCTATCGTTATGGTATTCCATACCCGTCGTAGCCTCCGATATCTGCAACATGATAGACAACCTCTAAATTGCTACTACCCTCCTAATATTTAGGAGCAACCCATTCAAAAATTTTCTAGCCAATGCTTCCTCAGCATGAGCCTCAATAGGAGCATATCGGCTCAGCTCTCAGAACCTGTCCTCATACTCACTGACGGACATACTTGGTTCTTGATGAAATTCACTAAACTGGTCTGCTCTTCTGTCCCTCTTGCTCGGAGAAAGAACAAACAAAGTAAGCTCATCCTTGAACTTTTCCCACGTGAACACTCTACGTGACCTCTGGTCCTGCCACCATCTGTCAGCTCGACCATCTAGTAGAAATGAAGCCAACCTCATTCTTGCAGTGTCATTTGTAAGCTCCATGGCCTCAAAATACTTCTCCACTGAAAATGTGATGTCCTGAGGATCCTCCCCCAATCTACCCGAAAATCTAGGCTGAGAAAGCTTCATAAACCTCGCCAGTCGAGACTCAACATCAGACTGAGATGCTGTGGGAACTATCGCATGTGCGGGTACTACAGCTGCCTTAGGCTAAAGTGGATGTAATGGCAGTGCCGCAATAGGCAAAATAGTCTGGCCTCCAGCAGCCTGACCGACTAACAGTGCCTCTATTCTCATCAAGACCTGAGTAAATCTCTCTAATGCATTTGCCTGACCAACAGGCGCTGGCTGTGGCTGTGGTGCCACAACCTCAGTTAAACTAGCCGCCTCATGGTGGTCGGCTACAAAATACTCAATAGGCTGACGTCTATGCCTGCCACGGCCTCTGCCACGACCTCTACTGCGAGGGAGATCCATATATATAACAAAAAAATCGCGTATGCAATATCAATATGCAAGTGACTACCACAGTACCGAGCCAGACATCAAGGAATGCACAAAAACAATTCACACTGACTCGATCAAAGATACCTAAGCTCTACACCAGACTCAAACTATACAAAACCTAATGCTCTGATACCACATTTGGTACCAGAGTACACACATACTCGAGACTTACGAACTCTAGGCTCTGATACATCCTTTGTCATGACTCATTCCCGGGACCATGACCGCCGTACGAGGTGGACCGTCTATGGAAGCCCTACCCATCCTGCACAAGCCTTCTAAAGAATCAGAATTTGCAACCCATCATTTAATTTTCCAAAACATTTATTGAAAAAATATTTTACAATTTAAAACAGTTTATATATAACTCAATATATAAATATATACCAAATGTATACAAATAATATACTCTGCTAAACCAAATATAGTAAATATATCAGAGTATACATACACCCAACACCTTATAGTAATCTCGTACGGAGCTCTACAAAATAAAAGAAGCTTGAACAATAGGCATCACTAACCAAAATGTCTCCTCACGGGTGTCCGAGATGCGAAATGTATGCAGAAGCCAAAATCCGTGCACCTGGAAGATAGATACATCAAAAATAGAAAATAAAACGGGGGGTGAATCCCTGTGAGGAATAACACTCCAGAGCGCCTCATACGTGCCTCACAGAGTCTATTTTGAAAACAGTTTGCAAATACCACAAGCAATATTCAATAGTATATAAATATACACGCTATACAATAATAGCCTTTCGAAAATCAATTTCGAAACCATTTGCAATCAAAGAAAAAAACATGCACATAGGCATAATAAAATCATTTAAGATTTTAAATCAGCATTTTCATGTCAAAACATATACAAGCGATATGGGACTAAGCAAGCGTAATATGGACTCTGCCAAATATCACGAAATGTGTGGACCAACCATAGTGATGAGGACCAGCCTCTATCATAAACAAATCATGTGCCTGATCGGGGCAACATGGCTACCGCCAACCCTGGTAGATGGGCTATATCAAACATTGGTATACCAAAGGCTACATACCTTGTAGCACAGGTGTCCCCATATGGAAAACCAAAACGTATTATCGTATAGTACAAAATCATATCATGCAATCCAACATTTCAAATCATATCAAAAATATATAATACATATATATCAGTTCAAAACCAAAACCGATTATTACACAAATAACCATAATGTAACTCCCATTAACTCGTATTCCATCAGAAATGGAAAGATCCCAACCAAATCCCAAGTTTCTTCGGAACCCTAGAATGCCCAAATGCAACGCGAACTAAAGAAAAGAAGAGATAAATGGATGATTCTGACCTCTAGAATCATTGTAGAAGCAAGGAGAAACAAAGAAAATCATAGAGAAGTAAATGAGAAAGTGCTCTAGTGGTTGAGATGAGTTGTGACAGAAGGAATGGTAGGTAGGGGTAGTTATAGGCTCACGGGCTGACATGTTGCGTTTCACGCACAATCGCCCAGAAAGAACACATCTACGTGTGTAGTAGGAATTTTGCATATGTAGAACCGTGCTCTACGTGGGTAGCATCCCACGCAATATACGTGGATGGCATATCTGAAGCCTCTCATTCAGATCTACAATCTACGTGTGTTCCACCCCTTACTGTGTGCGTAGAAGGCCTCAGCGTGCTCACGGGTCACGCCCAAAGGATGAAAAATGTGCAAAACAAAACATACAATGCACACAGTCCAAACAAGGCATACTCTCAGCCAACTCATCCCCGTTTACGTGCATAATACTCAATATTGTGCACGTAGATGACCTCCAGTGTATGTTGCACTCAACGCACATTCACGGTCAAGTTTCAAGCCTCGACTATGTGCATAGTACCCTGTACTAAGCACATAGATGACCTCCAACGTGCAAAACACACGCAACACAACCCTTAAACTCATTCCAAACTCAATGGCCAACATCCCAACTCAAAATCACTTCGGAATACTACCAGATTTCGGCTAAAATAAGCGGGATATTACAGTTAAACATTATCAAGCCACATTGGTTTATAATTTCCTCAATTTATTTTTACTTGGAGAGGTTTCAAGAGTTAAAAGTAGGTATGTATTGAAAATTATTATAAGTTACAAAGAAAATAATTCTTTAAACTATATTTAAAAGATTGAATTTTGCAAACTATATTGAAAAATTCGAAATTTAATGTGAGATTCACAATTGTATTATTTATTTTAATTTTAAAATTTGAATTATAAAAACTGGAATATTTATAAGAAAATTAAAACATATTGATGGTATCTGAAGCATCGCTCGGGGCTTTATACTAGTTTAAGTATACAAAGGTGTACAAAACATGTTAATGCAAATATGTGCTTTTACTCCATGGCAATTTCCACTTGTTACTGGAATAAAACCATTTTTGTACTTGACTAGTTTTAAAAAGATTTCTCTACACGAGAATTTTCAATTACTAACAAAATGCATTGTTAATTCTTTTATTTAATATTATTATTTACAATTTTGATTACTATTTTGAATAATTTTTTAGTTCATAAATTATTATTTTCAAGTATTCTAAGTTTCTTTGAGAGCAAAAGAAATATGAAGTGACCAATTGTCTGACTGGGTAAGTTAAAAACATATACATTAAATTAAGATGTACATAAGAAGGGCCCGCAACATATTAATTTATATATATTCCACACAATATAATTTATAACTTTTAAATAAATGTCTTTTTGTCTTCTTTATTTTATTATCTATTTAATTTATTAAATTTACAATCAATCACCCCAAATTATAAAAAATAAACATAAAATTTAGTTGTACACATGTTGTGTACACCTTTATACACTTACATTTCATGTTCTGTATACCTTTGTACACGTGAAATTTTGGTGTAAAAAGGTGTACAGAATATGAAATTAAGGTGTACAAAGGTGTACATAGCGTTCATAGGTGTTCAAAGATGCTATTGTATCTTCAACATTAGTCACTTAACTATATTCACTATATAATACTACAATCAATCAACATTAGTTAAAGTGTTCAAAGGTGTTATTGTTTATTCAACAATACTCAATTAACTATATTCACTATATAATGCTATAGTCAATCCAAATTAGTTCAAGTGTTTAAAGGTACTATTGTTTTTTCAACATTAGTCAATTAACTATATTCACTATATTCGATGGTCTAAACTCTAAATAACTCAATTAACTATATTCAATACTCTCAACTCTAACCACTTAAATCTGTAAGTTACAAATATGAAAATCTTTCATTTTTTATAAACTATTTTTTTTATATATATTAGACTTTTTAATCATTTAAAAAACATTCAATATGTTGTTAATTTTTAAAAAATATAGAGTAGTCTATCGGTGGGTTTTCTGTGATTGTTGTTGTGGTTTTCTTTGAATGATGTTATGGTTTTCTTTGAGTTGTTTTCTTTGATTGATGTTGTCGTGTTCTTTTATTGTTGTTGTTTCTTCTTTGATTGTTGTTGTCTGATTTCTTTGATTGTTGTTGTCATTTTGTTTGAGTTGTGTTGTTTGATTGTTTTTGTTGTGTTCTTTGATTAATATTGTTGTTTTCCTTGTGTTGTGTTTTTAGGAATAATTTCAGTGTATTTTAACCACTAAAAAGTTTGTTCATCTAGTTGATTGATGCAACAATAAGGGCCACATCAAAGACACTTGTGTATGTAGATAAAAAGAAGCCGTAATTGTTTATCTTATTGGATATGTGTTCATATTATGTTTTCACCTTGATTTTTGTATGTAGATAAAAAGAAGCCGTAACTGTTTTGCAATTAGTCAATAACGATTTCTTTTTGTTTTCTAAACAGAACTTAAGAGATTTCTCAAAGCCCTTCCTCCAGTAGTTTTTTGTTGTGTCTATGGCTCGGCTCCTCATCCAAATAACACTGACAAGGTTTTCACTTTTAATTATTTCTTTTGTATTATTTCACCAATCTTGAAGTGGGTTCTTTTTGTTTTTTACTTTAAAGTGTGGAGCTTTCAATTTGTTGTTCTCAGGTTTATGGTCTTCCATGGTGGACTATATTATTAGAGTGTCTGATCCACAATAATGACATTCTGAGGTAAATTTCTATAATTAGTCTTATTGTATGCATGTTTTCACTTATTGATATTGATGAATTGAAATAATGTCTTCTTTGATATTAGAATCTGAAGTTGAATAGGGATCATTATGCTTCATGGATGGTGCACCTTGGTGGGGCTAAACTGGTTCTTCTCATCCTCTCATTTTGTCTATTAGGTCTCTCTTGTATTTTAGACCATAATGTTAATAATTCTATTTAGATTACTGAAGTTGCAGATAAAATTGGTGTTGGAGTGCATTTCAATCCTTTTTTAGCGTGGAGTGACGGGGTATATACTATCTATATGTTGAACTTGATAGCTTGGATTTGAAGTCCTCATGATTTATATATCTAATATAACTTCTAACCATATACGAGTTAACATGTGATAGATACTTAGATACGATGATGTTAGAATGAATGACTTGGTTAAAGATATATTCAATTGGGACAAATCGCAAATGTGGATTCATGGAAGATCAAGAGTTGCTTGTTTGTTTTGTTTGTATTGTTCTATTGAGATTTACATTTTGAGATAGTGATTTGTGTAACTTTGTATGTTGATGTTGTTTGGTTGTGTTTGGAGCAGTAATCCTTAATTAAATGGAAACTAAACCAAATTATATCATTCGTTAATTTTTAATAAGCTCATAAACGAGCTCAAGATTTGTGTTTAGATTACTGAAGTTCCAGATAAAATTGGTGTTGGAGTGCATTTCAATCCATTTTTAGCGTGTAGTGACGGGGTATATACTATCTATCTATTGAACTTGATAGCTTGGATTTGAAGTCCTCATGTTTTATATATCTAATAGAACTTCTAACCATATACGAGTTAACATGTGATAGATACTCAAATACGGTGATGTTAGAATGAATGACTTGGTTGAAGATATATTCAATTGGGACAAATCACAAATGTGGATTCATGGAAGATCAAGAGTTGCTTGTTTGTTTTGTTTGTATTTTTCTATTGAGATTTACATTTTGAGATTGTGATTTGTATAACTTTGTATGTTGATGTTGTTTGGTTGTGTTTGGAGTAGTAATCCTTAATTCATTGGAAACTAAACCAAATTATATCGTTTGTTAATTTTTAATAAGCTCATAAACGAGCTCAAGATTTGTGCTTTATCGAGCTTATATGAGCTTGTGTTAGACGAGTCTAAACAAGCCGAGCTTGAGTAACTATTAAATGAGCCTGATAGAGTCAAGCTCGAATAACTGTGTAATGAGCCTTATTGAGCAGAGCTAGAGTAGTCAACAAATGAGATTTAAACAAGCTGAGCTCAAGCGGCTCATAGGCTTCCCAATTCCTTAACAAATCGAGCCTGAACATAAATAATAGCTAGTTCGAACTCAAGCTTGAGTACTGTAGACTTGAGCAGAGACTGAACACCCTAAAGCTAGTGTAATATCCCACCCATTTTGACCAACCTTCTGTACCTTTTCGACTGAATTTGATATGAGTTTGGAGTGTTTGGGATGTGGGTTGATGTTTAAAGATGGGTAATGATGTAAATTCCAAGGGGTTTGATGTTGTTAAGTTTTGGGAAAGATTCAGGACAAGTTATGGAGCAAGAAAATTCGGGAAAATGGGTTACAAGGTAGTTTACATACGTAAGAGATGTGTCTAACGTACGTAAGTTAGAAATTGACTAACTTACATCATAGTTTAACCTAACATACGTGAGCTGGGTTTTTTGTATGATTCATGTACTTGAAGCTTTACAGTGACGTACGTAAAGTCGAGTTTGATGCCTTTGGATGCGATTTTGGCCCCGATAACGTACATGTGATGCTTGCTAACGTACATTAGGGTCCCCTAATGTACGTGAGCATTAGATTGACGTACATAAGCTTTGTTCAGACAGTCTTTAAAGCTCCCAACAACCCGACTTTCTACATTTACTCACTCCTCTCTCACTCAAATTTCTCTCAAACCTCTAAGACTCTTCCACATTGTTCGTCCATCATCCTTAATCATTTTCTGAGGTGAGATTACATATCTTTCTTGTTTTTTTACTTCGTTTTCATGCTTTGATTCTTCAAATCCGTTTTGGGTCGAATTGATATGGGGTTCGAATTTCTGATGATTTTGAGTTAATGGATTCTAAGAGTTGTTAGATTAGGCTATATTGAGGTTAGATAAATATGTGTTGAGCACGAATTTGAAGGTTTGATTTTGTTTTAAAATGAGCTAAGGTTAGATTCGATTTTGATCTAATTTTTGGAAAAATTGAGTTGTTTTTGGTGAAAAAAATTTACATTCATGTTCTGAAGGTTGAGATTGACTAATGTGGGTGTTTAGATTCAATTTTTATCGGTTGAATCGAAATTTGGACTATTTGGATAATTTGCCATTTGAGGACCAAATGAGATATTTTATATTTAGGGGCTAAAATGTTTTTTTACATGTGTTTGAGAATTAATTTACATATTTTGAAGATTTTGAGGTCTTAATAGTAATTTTGGAGTTTTTAGATTAATTTATGATTGGAAATATTTTGGGGACTAGTTGGTAGTTTTCCAAAAGTCCGAAGACCAAAGTGTAATTTTAAATCAAGGTGTGATTTTTGATTTATTATGTTAGACTTTGGTCTGAAATGGGTTTTTGAGAGTTGTGTATGCGTTTGAGTCTGCATATGCTTGTGCACGCATTTCGGTACAACCACAATACCAATATTTCATTTGATATGTTTTCTGATATACTTTGTTTCTGATATTATTATTCCAGATTCCTGTTCATGTCAGCATGATCAGCCGCCAGATAGTGGTGCCTCACCGATTTCGCTTGGACATCCAGGCGAGTGGATGATAGTTTCAAACACATAGGCTGTGTCTCGAAACTCTATTTTTTTTATTATGGTGGCTATATTACTAAAATTGCACTAACTAATATATTGACTTATTAATAAACCGATTATGTGTTATTTAACAATCAGTACTCTGTTTTCGAAATTGGATATATATATATATATATATATTATGTGTGTGTGTATAAATATATATCTCCTCTATTTTTGATATTCTCTGATTGCATGACTGATGGTTTTTGATATAATATTTTTATAAATATACTTGATATGGAGCACCTGTGCTACGTAGGGTAAACTTTTCCTTTGGTATACCAATGCGCAGTCAAGGCCTAGTTATAAGCGTATGGTGGTAGCCGTGTGTCTGACCAGACACATGCACCTTATTTTTTTATTAGTGGCGGAGACCACAATCATCATTGTTATTGGTGCTATATGCACATCATTATTATTGGTCCCATATCCTATATACTATGTTTTTGTTACTGATATTATTATAATTAATATCCTTGCGAGCATGTTGTTTGCTTTGGTTGCGAACATTTTCAAAGTAATTTTCAAAAGGCTACTATCTATATACTGTGTATACATATGTATACTTATTTATACTTGCATGTGGTATTTTTGAACTGTTTTTTAAAATGGTTTATGTGAGGTTTGGAGCCGATTTGGAATGTTATCCCTCATTGGGTTCTTACGCCCTTCCTTTTTCCTTGTTTATCTTGACTGAATCTTCAGGTGGACATGTTTTGGCTTTGGCAACTACACTGCATCTTGGATCTCAGTGAGCTCTCTTATTGGTTAGTGATACCTTTTTGGCTGAGCTCTTCTGTTTTTGGCCATGCTCTTCTGTTTATGGCATAGGGTTCCGCACCAGGTTGTTGTAGGGTTATTGGGTTGCCATTTTGTATTTTGTTGCACTTATACCGATTTTACTCACTGATATTATTTTGGTATATTTACTTACATATTTGATTTAATATGAACCTATTTTATATTCCATATATTTTCAGATAACAAATGTTTTAATAAACGTTTGATAAATGAATAAGTTGGGTAGTTTTTTTGATCTTTCAGGTTTGTGCGAGATGAACTGGGCCTCTAGTTTGGTACATCTTGTGCACCGGTCATGGTCTGAAAACGGGTTGTGACAACTCGGCTCGGTTCGGCTCGATTGCAACCATAGTTCCGTTTAGGAGTGTGGATGTTTTCCTTTTTTTTTTCTTTTCCTAATTTTGTGAACTTTGAAAAACTTAAAAGAATAACTTACAAAGAAATTTTTTTTTCTAATCAATAGAAAATATCTAATAATTTAGAAAAAAAAAACTTATGATCTATATTTTCGTCAATGCAAACTACGAGTTTTTCATGACCATGGTGATAAGGGAAAGAAATTGTTGTTGTTTTACTATTACAACCAGCCTTTTGTATGGGCATCCACAAAGATGTTGGAATTCGTGACTAAAATATGATATTCATACAAGGATAATGCAGCAAAAATAACAAAAAAATTTATCCTAGAATTCCACCAAAAATCCATGCATATCAACATAAATGATTAGGGTTAGTTATTTTACCTTAAAATCAAAGCTCAATTTGTGCATGTCAAATGGAATGTTGATGTAGCTTTTAGTGTTTAAAACTCAAATCCATTATTCTTCACGTTGCCTTTGCGCGAATGTGTCTAGAGGTATCCACATGAACAAACTTACTTGGATTGATAATATGTACTAGCACCGAGAATCACTATTCTAGAGCTCACAAATAATTTTCTCTCTTGATTTGTGACACTCACAAATTTTGCAATGCCACACCAAAATAGAAGAATGAGACTCCTATTTATAGGCACATAGAAACCCTAAAGAGGTACAATAGGGTTTGCCTAACTCTTGTCCTACAAGAATAATGATTCCTAGTTTATTAAACCTTCTTTAAAATTTATGACACTATCCTAAAATGTAGGAGGAAAAATTAGGCCATTACTCCTAAAAATAGGAGAACAAATTCGGCCATAGCACATCCAAAACCCTAGTCCTTTTTGAGCTAGGTTTTCTATCCCTTGTCCAACAAGTGTAAGGATTCATAATCCTATTAATATGTGCCGAATTTCTTAAGCCTTTTCTATGTTTATTGGGCTTTTAATTTCATGATATATTATCATTAAATAAATCACTCTATTAATAATATACATGGGCCTAATTTATGTCACACATAAATATACCCAAAGAAAGATTAATAAAAGACTTATATTAAAAGTCCATTACATTAATGGATAATATCTTACAATATATTTATGACATAAATCATAAAGCTTTGAATTATAAATAATTAATCAAATTAATTATCTTAATAATTCAATTACCATAAGATAGAATATTTGTGAACCAATCCAATTCGTTCTTGTGTGCGACCCAATAGGCCCACTCAAAATTGGCAATGGACCTCGTCCCAAAACTTAGGCCCATAGTCCATAAGCAGTATCTAGTAATACATTATGACAACCTAATATCTAGTGGATGTCAGTGATTTGAGTTTACCTTTCACAGTTTAATATTTAATCCTTTTGTCTCACGATATCTAGATTAAGTATAAGGCATAGTTATATGTCAACCTTATTTGCTTAATGTGTTTCTTGATCCCAAGTAGATTGATATAACAAATGACATTGATAACCCTTTATCAATTCATTTGAGTATGCATACATTTCATCAATCCTACTCATCAAGTGGCCTAAAGATATCACTCTTGATAAGAGGAACAAATTCTTCACTCTCACTATTACTCCTCTACAAGATTCATGACATATCCAATCATAGCATTTATTATCACCTTATAACGTTTGACTAATTTAAAACATGTGATTCATCAGGTAGGAGTTTATAGTGAGTTTTATTCAGAGGACTCAAACATCACTACTTCTTGAAAGCTCCTTGTGACATTCATCCACGAAGTGCTTTCATAGCGGGCAAGTCTAATACATGTTCACTAACGTGTATCTATGGTCTAAGTGATATCTCATATCCATAATCAGTAAAACTTGATTATTCACTTAGCAACATACTAATCTTAATTCATTATCATTCCTATGATAATAATCAATTAGGGACATTTGGAATAGTATTCCTTTTATCCTTAAGGTTCTACTATCAAGTCATACTTGATGAGATAAGGAAGAATAAACTATTCATGTAGCTTTTATCTTTATAAATCATATAACAATATTTCATAGATATGAAATGAAATGCCTCTTTATTAATTGATAAATCAAATGACAATGTACATAAATGATTGGACTAGAGCACCAAAACTAACAATCTCCCACATGCACTAGTCTCAATCAGGAACGAACCTAATACGTAAAGACCTAATGTGTCTTTCATGTTACGATTCTGGGAGAGCCTTTGTTAAAGGATCCGCTACGTTGTCATTAGTATCAACTATACATATATTGACATCTCCTCTTTCAACTATCTCTCGAATGAGGTGATATCTTCTAAATATGTGCTTGGTTCTTTGATGTGATAGGGGCTCCTTGGCTTAAGCAATAGCCCCATTGTTATCATAAAATAAGTCCACTGGGTTTATGCCTCTTGGGACAACATCCAAACCAGTAATGAACTTCTTGAGCCAAACAACTTCCTTTGTTGCATCAAACGCGGCTATGTACTCAGACTCTGTAGTAGAATCGGTCACGGTGTCTTGCTTGGAACTTCTCCAGCTGACAGCACCTCCATTCAAACAAAATACAAAACCAGATTGCGATCTAAAATCTTCATGGTTAGACTGAAATCCAGCATCATTGTAACCACTTAAGACTAGTTCGCCTTTTTGTCCTTCATAGACCAAAAAGACATCCTTAGTTCTTCTCAAGTACTTAAGGATATTTTTAACTGCGGTCCAATGACTTTCACCTGGATCGGACTGGAATCTACTAGTCATGCTTAAAAAAATGCGACATCAGGGCGTGTACAAAGCATGACATACATGATGGATCCAATAGCAGAAGCATATGAAATTATACTCATGTATTCTCTGGCTTGCCTTGTTATAGTATAACCTGCCTTGCCTAATGACTTTCCAAGAACCATAAGAATCATTCCTTTCTTGGGATTCAACATTCTAAACCCTTTTAGCACTTTATCAACGTACATACTTTGACTTAGTCCAATTAGCCTTTTGCATCTACCTCTATAGATTTGTATCCCTAGGATACATGAGGCTTCACCTAAGTCTTTCATTGCGAAATAATTTCCCAACCAAGTCTTGACACTCTGCAAGGTAGGAATGTCATTTCCAATGATCAAGATGTCGACAACATACAACACTAAAAATACTACCATACTCTCACTAACCTTATTGTATACATAAGGCTCATCTTCATTCTTGGTGAATCTAAACTCTTTGATCGCTTCATCAAAACAAAGATTCCAACTTTAGAATGCTTGCTTCAATGGATAAATGAACATTTTAAGCTTGCATACCCTACTAGGATTCGTAGGATCGACAAAACCCTTAGGTTGTGTCATATACACATCCTTAAGGAGATTTCCATTTAGGAAAGTGGTTTTGACATCCATTTTTCATATCTCATAGTCATAATATGTTGATATGACAAGAAGAATCCTAATTAATTTGAGCATGACGACTGATGAAAAGGTTTCATCATAGTTAATACCATGAGTTTTTCTAAAATATTTTGCAACAAGTCTTGCTTTGAAGATCTCATCAGCTTTTAGTTTGTAAATCCATTTGCAATCAATGATCTTGGCTCCATCAGGTGGATCCATCAAGTTCCAAACTTGGTTATCATACATAGATTGCATTTCTGATTTCATGGCTTCATTCCATCTTATAGAATTTGGATCTACAATCATCTCTTGGTAGGTTGTAGGCTCTTTATGATCTACAAGAACAATTCCTTTATCCTCAGTTATGAGAAATCAATATCTATCAAGCTCGTGACGAGACCTACCATACATTTACCATACCTTCTTAGGCCTTATGTTATAGATTCAGACTCCACAACATCTTGTGAGTCATTTTGAATATCATTCATATCTTCAGTGGTTATTTATGGTTCTTTTATTTCTTCTAGAAGTACTTTACTGCCACTATTTCCTTTGGAAATAAATTGTTTTTTCCAAAAAGACGTTGTTTCGAGCAACAAACACTTTATTGTCGGAACGATTATAAAATAGTATCCCTTTGTTTCCTTTGCACACCCCACAAATATACACTTCTCGGATCTGGGTGCTAAATTTTCAGAAACTTGACATTTCACTAAAGCTTTGCATCCCCAAATCTTTAGAAAAGACATCATGGTCTTTTTTGTTGGAATTCGTAACTAAGTTTATGACATTCATAAGCATACATGGCAGCAAAAATAACAAAAATTTTAGATCTAGAATTCCACCAAGGATCCATGCATATCGACATACACGATTAGGGTTAGCATATTTTACCTTAAAATCGAATGCTAGAGCGTATGATCGAATGGAGTGTTGGTGTAGCTTTTAGTATAAAACTCGAAACTCTTCTCTCATATTGCCTTTGCGCGAACGTGTCTAAAGGTATCCACACAACGAAATCACTGGGAATGGAAATGTTTATTAGCACAAAAAATCTCTATTCTTTCTTACACAAATATTGTTTTTCTCTTTTTTGGTGCACACACTAATTCGACATCTTGCCTTAAGGAAGAGAATAAATTTGGCCCTCTCTCTATTTATAGAAGAAAAAAAACCCTAATATGTACATGAGGGCAGCAAAAATTCTACTTGTCCCACAAGGATGAGATCTCCTAATTCGATTACGAGTGTGCAAACTGAAACCACAAAGAAACCCTAGCCGAATTGTATTACTTGTCCAACAAGGAAATAATTTTTAATTAAGACTTAAATACAACCGAATTATTAATTAAAATAGGGTTAGAAATCTTTATCTCAAAAGGATTAGAAATCCTTTCTAGATTAGGTGTCCCTAATCAAATGGATTAAGTAAGACTTAGTCAACCTTTGACCTAGTCAAACTTTTAACCTCCCTTGTCATTGCCAAATTTTCAAGGGCTTTACATAATGTTTTGGGATTTAATTAATTGATACATAATCACTAATTAATTACTCACTTATTAATTTACATGGCTCAAATTATGTCACACATAATTTATACCCAAAACAATTACAAGAGGCAATATCAAAAGCCCATTACATTGTTTATGATCTAAATCATAAAATCCAAAATTATTAATGACTAATCAAATTATTCATCTTAATAATTTAATCACCATGAGAGAGAATATTTGTGAACCAATCCAAATTGTTCTTGTATGTGTCCCAATAGGCCCAATCAAATTGGCAATAGGTGTCGTCCTAAAACTTGGGCCCAAAGTCCATAAGCAGTATCTAGTAATAAATTATGAAAATACAAAATTGAGTGGTATTTGATGATTCGAGTTAACCTTTCACAGTCTGATATTTAGTCTTTTTGTTACACGATATCTCATCTAAGCATAAGGCATTGTCACATGTCAACCTTATATTGCTTAGCATGTTTCTTGATTGCAAGTAGATTGATATAACAAATGACATTGATAAACCCCGTTATCAATTCGTTCGAGTATGCATACATTTCATCAATCCCACTCATCAAGTGGCCAAGAGATATCACTCTTCATAAGATGAACAAATCCATCACTCTCACTATCACTCCTCTACATGATTCATGACATATCCAATCATAGCCTTTATTGTTACCCTATTATAGATAACATTTGACTAAGTTAAAACATGCGATTCCTCATGTAGGAGTCGATAGTGAGTTTCAGACAAAGGACTCAAGCATCACCACTGTATGAAAGCTACTTTGTGACAACAATCCATGAAGTGCTTTCATAGAGAGTCAGTCCAATATATGTTCCTTAACTTATATCTATGTTCTAAGTTGATATCTCATATCCATAATCAGTAAAACGTGATTATCCACTTAGCAACATACTAATCTTAATTTATCATCATTTCCATGATAATGATCGATTATGGACGTTTAGAATAGTATTCCTATTACTTTAGGGTTTTACTATCAAGTCGTACTTGATGACACAAGGAAGAATAAACTATTTATGGAGGTTTTATCTTCAAAAAACATACAATATTTCAAGTATATGAAATGAAATACCTCTTTATTAAATAATTGAATGACAATGTACATCAATGATTAGACTAGTGAACAATTCTAACAATCTCCCACTTGCACTAGTCCCAATCAAGAACGAACCTAATACCTAAAGATCTGACGTGTCTTTCATGTTTTGGTTATGGTAGAGCATTTCTCAAAGGATCCACCATATTATTATTGAATCCAAGTTTGCATATCTTCATGTCTCCTTTTTCTTACTATATCTCGAATAAGGTAAAAATGTCTAAGTATGTGTTTGGTTATGTGATCTGGGCTCCTTTGCTTGAGCAACAGTCCTACTGTTATCACAATACAAGTCTACTGGTTTGCGACACTTAGGACAACATCCAAACTAGTAATGGACTTTCTTAAGCCAAATAACTTCCTTTGTTGAATCTAACACAGCTATATACTTAGACTTTGTAGTAGATTCTGCCACGGTGCCTTGCTTGGAACTTTTCCAACTGATTACACCTCCATTCAAACAAAAGACCTAACCAAATTGCGATCATGGTTAAAATGAAATCCAGCATTAGTGTAACCACTTAGGACTACTTTGCCTTCCTGTCCTCCACAGACTAAGAAACCATCCTTAGTTCTTCTCAAGTACTTAAGGATATTCTTGACTGCAGTCCAGTGACTTTCATCTAGATCGAACTGGAATCTACTAGTCATGGTTAGAGCATATTTGACATTGGGGCATGTACAAAGCATGACATACATGATGGATTCAATAGCAGAAGCATATGGAATCCTACTCATGCAATCTCTGGCTTGTCTCGTCGTAGGACAACCAGCCTTGCTTAACAGTTTTCCAAGATTCATGGGAATCATTCCTTTCTTGGAATTTAGCATGCTAAACCTTTTTAGCACTTTATCAATGCACACACATTGACCTAGTCCAATTAGCCTATTAGATCGATCTCTATAGATTTGTATCCCTAGGATACGTGAGGCTTCACCTAAGTCTTTCATTGCGAAACACTTTTCTAACCAAGTCTTGACACTTTGCAAGGTTGGAATATCGTTTCCAATAATCAAGATGTCATCAACATACAATACTAAGAATACTACCGTACTCCCACTAACCTTTTTGTATGCACAAGGCTCATCTTCATTCTTGATGAATCCAAACTCTTTGATCGCTTCATCAAAGTGAAGATTCCAACTTCGGGATGCTTGCTTCAACCCATAAATGGATCTTTAAAGCTTGCATACCCTTTTAGGATTCTTAGGATCGGCAAAACCCTAAGGTTGTGTCATGTACACATCCTCAAGGAGATTTCCATTAAAGAAAGTAATTTTGACATGCATTTGTCATATCTCATAGTCATAATATATAACTATGACAAGAAGAATCCTGATGGATTTTTAAGCATCATGACTAGTGAAAAGGTTTCATCATAGTTAATACCATGAGTTTGTCTAAAACCTTTTGCAATAAGTGTTGCTTTGAAGATCCCATCGGCTTTTAAATTTTATATCCATTTGCAATCAATGACCTTGGCTCCATCAGGTGGATCCACCAAGTCCTAAACTTGGTTGTCATATATTGATTGCATTTCTGATTTCATGGCTTCTTGCCATCTCACAGAATTTGGATCTACAAATGCCTCTTTGTAGGTTGTAGGCTAATTGCGATCTACAAGAACAATTCATTTATCATCAGTTATGAGAAATCCATATCTCTCAGGCTCGTGACGAGTCCTACCAGACCTTCTTACACCTTGTGTTACAGATTCAGACTCCACAACATCTTGTGAGTCTCTTTGAATCTCTATTCTATCTTCAGCGGCTATTTGTGGTTCTTTTACTGCTTCTATGAGTACTTTACTCCCACTATTTCCTTTGAAAATAAATTCCTTTTCTAAAAAGACATTGTTTTGAGCAATAAACACTTTATTCTCAGAATGATTATAAAAGTAATATCCTATTGTTTCTTTTGGATACCCCACAAATACACACTTTTTCGGATCTAGGTGCTAACTTTTCAGAAACTTGACGTTTCATCATAGCTTCGCATCCCCAAATCTTTAGAAAAGACATTATACGATTTTTATCATTCCATATCTCATATGGTGTCTTTTCAACTGCTTAAGATGGAATTCAGTTAAGTATGAATGCTACAGTTTTTAAGGCAAATCCCCAAAACGACACTGGAAGATCTATTTGACTCATCATTAATCGAACCATGTCCAATAGAGTTTGATTTCTCCTTTTGGACACACCATTCCATTGTGGTGTTCTAGGAGGAGTAAGTTGTGAGACAATCTCACACTCTTTAAGATGATCGTCAAACTCTTGGCTTAAATATTCTCCACCACGATCAGATCGAAGTGCTTTGGTATTATTGCCAAATTGGTTTTCTACTTCACTTTTGAATTCTTTGAACTCTTCAAAGGATTCTGATTTGTGTCTCATAAGATAGACAAATCCATTCTTGCTGAAATCATCAAAGAAGGTAATGAAGTACAAATAACCTCCTCTAGCACTTGTACTAAAAGGTCCACATACATCGGTAAGTACTAGGCCTAATAGATCATTGGCCCTTTCACCTTTGTGTGTAAAAGGACTTTTAGTCATTTTGCCTAACAAACAAGATTCGCATATATCAAATGATTCAAAAT
>CAODLS010430888.1:0-11783 GCA_948243855.1 Flueggea neowawraea | reverse complement strand
CCCAAAAACAAATACGTGTTCAAGAAATATTTTTAAATCTAGACAGAACATTTTCTAAATAACAATTATCTTAAAATTCAAAATAGAGGGTTTATTACCAAAACCATAATAAATATTAAAGCATAATATTTATTTCAAAACCATCAAAAGTTCGAACGAAACATTTATGGCAAATCATAATAAATTTCAGAGCAGATTTTCCATGTAAGCCAAATTTTAGGATTTTCTTAGGATTTTCCGATCCTTTAGTAATTCCAGATTACATGCAAATGTTCAGACACATCAAAAATAATATAGCTTAGAAGACACAGTATATGTGTCTGAAGCTGTCATTTCACTCACATGTATATCCAAGTTGAATGGCTCAGTCATGCACCACTGGTGGCTGGCTAACCTCGCTGACTTGAACACAAAACTGAAACAATTATCAGAACAGAATCAAAGATATGATGTTGATACTGTAGCGGTATCAAAATGGATGCAATGCAAATGCTAACTCAAAACCCTGAGAACCCATTTCGATCAAGTATCTATCGCTCTCGTCTCAAAATGCAAATTCTACAAAAAAAAATAAAATTTAGTCCCCGACTTTTGCAAAATTATACTTTAGTCCCTAAGACCTCAAAAATTAATAGTTAGTCCCCAAGATTTAGAATTTATAAATAAATCCTCCAAATAATCCAAATTATAAACAAATCCTCTAATTTATCAAAATTACAAAACTAACCTCAATTTTTCACAAAATTATAAATCTACAATATATTTTTATAAAATTACAAATTACACTAAACTTTTTAATATTTACAAATTAATTCTCCAAATATTTCAAATTACAAATTAAATCTCTAATTTCTTATAATTACAAATTTATTCTCAACTTTCTTAAAATTACAAATCTAGACCTCTACTTTATAAAATTACAAATTTGTTCTCCACATATCAAAAATTACAAATTTGACCCACTATATAAAATATCAAGTCCAGTCCCCCAATATTAATAATTAATGAGAAAATTATAAATTAGTCCCTATGATAGAAAAGTTTATTCAAAAATGTCTCAATTATCGAACCGAGCGGAACCCGAATTTTGCAATCATTCCAACTAACTCAAATCAGTCCCAGAAACTTGAATTTATCATTGGTTTCACTCAAATCAACCTAAAACAGTCAAAACAATCATTTCAATTTTCGGACCCACAACCCATTACAAAATAATCATCAATTCTCCATTTTCAAACTATATTCATATTTTCCTAGCTTCAATTCATAAAAATATAACAAAAGCCAGCCTCAATCCGTCCAAAAATCTCATCAAAATCCAACCTAAACTCAGTCGATACCCATTTTATTTCCCACAATCCAAAACGACAAAATGACAACAAATAAAAGGAAATGAACAACTTTGATCCATAATCTTACCTCAATCGAAGAGAAAGGATGCAAGAATGAGTGATTAACAGAGAGAATCGGATTTGAGGGTGCCAGGAACAGTGAAAAACGAAGGAAGAAGAAAAGAATGGCTGCAGGTAACGGGTCGGCTGGGTCTAAAACCCAAATATGCAAAACGGCGTCGTTTTCAATTGTTAGGCCAGATGCACACTCACGGACGATAGCTCTAAGATGCGGACGACAACGCTGAACGACATGCAGTCTAGGTTGCAACACGCGCGTTCATGACTCCCAACCAGACAACACGTCGTTTCAGTTTATTGACCCTCACACATGCACAATCGATAGGTGTACATCCCGAACGAAAAAAAAAAACAACATGTAGTTCGCTTTAAACACTGAACGAACTCTAGTTCGTTCTTTATTTCATTTTTCTTCAAGTTTTTTCGTCTCTCAAATTTCATTTAAATTAACAACTTTATCACTTCAAAACTTCATTAATTACCCAAATAACATTCAAAACTCAAAATTAACCTTTCAAACATTAAAAATAAAATTTTTAAATTTAACAGAATAATTACCGGAATAATTAATCAAAAATAAAACAAAATATTACATTAATGGGACAAATTGAAAAATAATAATTTTAATTAATAAAATTCAAAAAACTTAATCATATAAAAAATTATAAAACAAATAAAATATATTTCTTTGATTATGAAATTAATAAAAAATTATTTTACAAAAAATTTACCCAGAAAAAAATATTTAATCGGGTAAAAATAAAGGTTATTACAAATAAAATATAAATCTAAAATTTATATATTTTTTGGAATATTAAATAAGAAATTTCTGAAAAACGTAGTCCATTAGAAAACTATGTATAAATTTAGCAGTATTTGAAAAATAATCCAAAAAAACAACCATTTATTACATGAATTTGAACTTGAATGCATTGGCCTTTTCAGATTTTTTTTTTATTTTAAGTTCAAGTTTACTTTTCGAATCAGGCCACAAATTTTGTTTGAGGAGCTTAAAGGAAAAAAACAAACAAACACATAAACCCGATATATATATATACTTATTTTTGGCCCATGTATATAATCTTCCCGGACTATAATGTTCCCCTCAATAGCTGATGTCTTATTAATTACTCATTTTGTCCCATAATAATATGTACTAACCACTTTTCATGAGAATTAAAATTGCTAGTTTTAATAGTTAAACTCATTTAATTTCATAAGTCTTTTTTATTTATGTCTTTTGAGTAAATATGTTGATAATTAATGAATTAGTTAAAAAACAAGATTAAATAAGGATAATATTGTAACTTTGCTAATAGTAAATGCAATAAAAAAAATAAAGTGTGTCTATATTTTAGGACACCCAATGTAATATCTCGTCCGTTCCAATTAAGCCTTCTATTGTATGTCGTTTAATTTCAGTTGAAATTTGTTTGACTCTGATTCGATTCTCAATATTCAAGGTGATTTTTTGATGATTAAGAATGTCTATCGATGATTTGCAAGTTTGGGATATCAGATTTGTTCTGAGAGTATTGGAGTTTGTGTTTTTGAGTTAGAGATATGTTTGAAATGAGAATTTTTGCATGAAATGCGTCCAGGGGATCGTCTATGTGCGTTAAAGGATGACTACATGCGTAGATCATCAAGCAGAAACGGATTGAAGCTGCTGGAATGTTAGTGTAGGTGCCCTAGGAGCCAACCATTAAGGGCACCACATAAGTAACAACAAAATATAAAAGACATGTTTTCATTTTGCTAATTAATATGATATGAGAATCATTTTGGTTGGTATGACTAGATCAACGAAGCGATGTCCATGACATAGTAGGTTCACACCTTGTGTGCTATGGCTGACGGGGAACACATCGGTACTTGAACACTATATCTAAATGTCCATAGTCAACGATTGTAAGTATTGGACGTCGACAATCAGTGAGGCTATTACATGGTTTGGTTGGTTCCATTTACCCATGAAAAGTAGTTATGTGATATTTGGGTCAAACGTGTAGGCACATAATTAAACGTTAATATGGGTGCTGGACTGACCCGCTATTGAGAGACCACATGATAAATTACTTAAGTGTCAATGGAGAACTCTCAACTGTGAAAGATGGTGTAACTAGTCCTTTGACTTAAGATCACCACAGCATGATAGTGTCTAGTCATGTAACTTTAATCTCACTCTACGTAACCTGATTTGGTTTGCTAAGAAGGTGAAGGTTGAGTTGCATCACGAAACAAGTAAGTATGGTGAGTGATCAAGATAGGATTGTCACCCTTAGTAATATGACGGAAGTGTCTCATTGGGCCTATCAATTAAGTAAAGAGAACTTAAATCCATGCACATGGTCTAATTGGTTGCAACTTGGGAAGTTGAATCAATTTGGTGTAGTTTCTCTTAACTTGGTGATTGATGAATTCTTTCGAGGTGATTGGTTGACACTATCCATGATAGGCATAAGTCGCTCCATGACAACTCGAGTTCGCTTGGGGGTATGATGGCTAGCTAGTGTAATATCTCGTATTTTTCAATTATGATCCCTGTAGTTTTCGAGTGTGGCATTAAGGACTTTTGAAATACCAGTGGATGGTATTTGATGTTTATGATGAAATCATGTTAGGTTGGATGTTGTTAAGTGTTGGAAATGATTCGGGATGAGTTCGGTAGCAAGAGAAGTCAACAAGGGAGAAACAAAGCATCTTACGTACGTAAGGCTAAGCCTAACGTACGTAAGGCAGGCAGAACTCACGTACGTGAGGAATAGGTGTCATGTAAGTGAGCTGGGCGTCTAGGATGATTCAAGTACTTGAGATTTGGTGGTGACGTACGTGAGGTCGGGATTTTTAGTTCGAGAACATGAGTTTTGACTCGTTAACGTACGTGACCTTGATCCTAACATACGTGAGGTCCTCCTAACGTACTTTAACATTATATTCACGTATGTGAGCCTCTATGTTCTATATATATCTGAACCCCGAACATTCGTCCACCATTTGCATTTTCACTCTCTCTCACCTTCAGATCGATCCTCTCACTACCTCACTGCTTTCCAATGTTCCTAATCATTTTTGGAGGTAAGATTATCATTCTTTTCTTATTTTTGATTCCTCTTTCATGCTTTTGATTCATGGTTTTGCATTAGGACGAGTTGGGCTAGGGTTCCAATTCTTTGATGATTTGTGATGTTCTGATCTTAGAGGATGCTTGTATGGGTTAGATGGGAGATGAGCTTGTTTCAAGCCTTGAATGATGAGATTTGATGAGTTATTGTGTTGGCTAGGGTTAGTTTCGGGTTTGGTGGATTTTGTTCGGATTTGGTTGTTTGTTGAGGAAATTGTTGATGGGTTAATGTTCCTGAGGTTAAGGTGAACCAATAGGTATATTTGGTTTCAATTTTTGTCAGCCCAATCGAGAGTTTGGTATTTTTGATAATAAAGTTTTTGAGACTGATAGTTTTGTAATTTTGGAAAGTTGATATCCAGATTTGTAATTTTAGAAACTAGAGAGTTAAATTTGCAATTTTAGGAAAGTTGGACTATATTTATAATTTTGAGAAGTTTGGAATAATTTTGTAATTTCGAGAATTTAACTAGAATTGTAAATTCGGAGAGTTCGAGAACTCTTTTGAGAAACTGGCTACTTGGAATAGTCATTTGTATATTCTTGGACTCGAGGAACTAGTTTGTAATTTTACGTGGCCCAAAGACTAAAATTTAATTTTACAATAGTTCAGGGACCAAATTTTAATTTTACATAGACTTCGATTTTTGGGCCGTGAGTGTTAGATCTTCGATCGAAATAGGATTTCTGACGCCGATAGCGTCTGAGTCTGCATTTGCACTTCATGTATTCTTTGTATTGCCACAATCATCGATTTTGAAATGTTTGTAAATATTTATTTTAGCTCAGCTCAGTTTTTGAGGTGACCAGCCATCAACCGACGTTCAGTGTTACAGAGTTTGGAAGCTCGGCATCCAGGTGAGTGGATGACAACTTCAGAAACATAGACTGTGTCTCTTTAACATATATTTGTTTTTGATGTGCTATCACCGTAGCATGTAAATTGGATTAATCTAAGGATTGATTAAAGAATATAATTTGGAATATGTGAATAAGTATTCACCTCTTTGTTTTTTGAAAAATTGCATATATATTTATATATATGTTTTCCACTGATTTTGATGTTGAGTGCATGCTGTGTTTTGAAATATTACAATTTTGAAATGGGTATTCTAACTCTGTGTTTAATACTCTCTGGTTTGATTTTGACTTGAACATTTGTTCTAAGAACTCGATTTGGGAAATGTGACACATTTCTTGATAAACAGTATTTGTTTGGATTTTCGAATATCTTTTGAATATAAAGATTTGGTTTCTGGATATATATATATATATATTTGGATTATGGAAATGATTTGGAATATGATATATATAAGTTATATCATATTTATTTGATTGGTTTTGATATGTTCGGTCACATGACCATTATGATTTGGATTTAAATATACTATGTATATGTTTTGGAGACGGGACACCTATGTTACGGGGTGCGTAGCCTTTGGTATACCAATGCATGTTAAACCCAGCTATCAGGGTAGTTGATAGCCATATAGTTCTGACGAGAGCACATGATTGGATTATGGATTGGTGGCATGACCCCAATCATAATATGGTGGTTGAGTGACCCGGATCTCACCACACTATGTTTATGGTCCCTTATCCGTGATATATGTTTTTGACTCTGATATTTATGGAATACATTTCGATAAGATACAATTTTGAAAATAATACTATTATTATTATGATGCCTACAAGGCAAAGTTTTTATTATGAGGTTTTGATAAAAACTACAAAGGTTTTGAGTTCTGTTTTTAAACAGTTGGTAATAATTTTGAAAAGGATTTCGAAAGTTTTGGTTCATCTTAAGATGTTTTATTTGAAACCTTTGTTAAGGAAAAAGGTTTTCAAAAGAATCTCGTTTAGGTTTTAAAACATTTGAGCTTTAGTTATTTTGAAAATATTATGGAAAATAATGCATACGTGGCGAAGGTTTGAACTCTGATAAGAGTTTTCGATAAAAATGTTTTGGATTTCTGAAGTACTTAGTACAACCTAAAAATGTTTTATTTTGAAATCTCTGATAAGATAGAACAGTTTTTGAAAGGTTTTGCTTTGGTTTTGAAAGCATGATAACTTTGATAAGGTTTGGAAAGATTTTTGAAAGATTTTGGTTTAGTTCCAGAAGGATTTCGTGCATGTTGTTTGCTTTGATTGCAAACGATTTGAAATAGTTTTGAATCGCTATGACATATGTAGCGTGTATATATATGTATATATGCGGGTTATATCTGCATGTGGTATTTTTGAACTGTTTTCAAAACAGTCTTTATGAGGCACGTATGAGGCAATCTAGAGTGTTGTCCCTCACTCCCTGGGTTTGACCCCCTTTCTTTGTTTTTTCCATGTTTATTATCATCGTGCAGCTGATTCCTTAGGACTAAAATCTTTGGCATTTGATGCTCAGTGAGGAATTCTGACGTTGCAGTTAGTGCATTTTCGATCGGGCCCTGTTTGTATGAATTGTTAAGTGCTCCACACCGGGTTCCTGTGGGAGGTGTTTTGCTTCTGTTAATAATTTTGACATTTCAAATGTTTTAATTTGAAATAACTTCCGCACTTAATATTATATATGTTTTGTTTTAATAAACAAAGATTATAATTTTATTTGTTTTTCATATTTCTTTAAATATGATATTTGGATAGAAGTTCTGTACTATGCAGGTTTGTGGGGGATGGGCCGGACTCCTATAGACGGTTCACCTCGTACGTCGGTCATGGTCCCGGGAATGGGTCGTGACAGCTAGGGCCCAATCATTCCAAGTAATTTAGGAGTCAAATCCTAGCTTACTACCCTCATGAATGAGCGCCTATAGGGTCACACACAATAACACGTTGTAAGGATAACGTTAATCATGAGATGATTAATATTCAAGTGAGCAATCCTAGTTTGAATTGGATTCTTATTTTGACTCACGGATGAACATCATCGAAAAGGTGATCTAAATGTATAGAATATCATAAGATGATACCTAATTAATTTAGAAACCCAAGAATCTCATTTCGTATGAGTGTCCTAGTTTGACTATGATTCCTAATCGAAATGGGAGTCCTAGTGTAATTAGGATAAGTTTTGAAATGACAACTAATGATCCTATTTTATTTCAACGGAACTAATCCTAACACTTGGATCATTCTCAATGATGAGATTCCTAATGAAATTAGGATTCCTAATTGTGGTAGGATAACTATTATGAATAGGATTCAATAAACGATAAAAACTAGTTCGACTAGTTTGTGTCGATACTAAGGGTTTAGAGCGCAATAGTGAGTAGTCCTGATTTGATTAGGAAATATAGGGGTGAATCATAATTAAATTAGGATTCTCCATGTTTATTTAATTATTGGATAAACGTAATTGTGGACCAATGTGGTGTGGATACCGATAGAGACACCATATTTTTGGTGCTGTGGAGTGGCTAACCAAACACAAATGGATCAATAGGTTCATGACTCAATTGTTTTCTTCACAGTTATTCGATGCTTTTACGAGGTAAACTTTCACAACTCTTTCTTTGTTGTATCTATTGATTGTTTTCATGGATCTTGGCAGTAGATTATGTGTAAAATTTTTAAAATTTCGATGCATTTTCCCTACACATTATCCAACATGGAATTCATCTACGCACGTGAGTGTCACCCTACACATATAGAAGGTCTGTTGCGTGCGCTGAAGATCTCTTCCACGCGTTGATCTTGGATGTGCCCAGAATAGGCTAATTTCAAGTGAAACACTGCATTGTAGTGCTTGGGTCTATAAATACTATTCCCCCCCTCCCCCATTCGAATTTCTTCGACCTTCACTCACCTTCTTGATTTCTCTGACTCTCAAATCCGTCTCTCAACATCTCCTAGTGTTTCTCTTTGCTTCCTTTTGCTTCCTTGAGGTAAGATCAAGGTTCTAATCCTTTTGTTTCTTCATTTTATGCAAGATTTGTTCATCTAGGGTTTTGGTCAAATTGTTTGTGAGGGTTGGATTAGCCTATTTCTGTTGAAATGGGAGTTAAATATTATTATATTATGGTTGTTTGAGGTCGAAAATGTAAGGATTTAGGTTCGGTTTTTGAGGTTTTTGAGTTTGGACAAAATGGGTTTGTTGGAAGTTAGGGTTTCAATTTTGAATGGCTTTCTGGTTAGATTTGGAGTTGTTATTGTTATATCTTGGTAGATTTAAGTTAGAAATACATGGATTTGAATTGAGTGTTATAATTTGATGATTTATTTCTTTAGGTCAAGAAAGATCTGAATTTATGGGTTAGAAATCTTGACAATTTTGAGGTTATTTGTTGGAACGAATATTATATTTGTGTTCGAAGGTTAATTATAGTCAATAAGGGTGATTGGTAAAGTCGGGTATCGACCAGACGAGATTTTGGTATTTTTTGAATAAATTTCTATCAGATAGACAATTATGTATTTTTTAAGAGTTTCAAGCATATTTGAAATTTTTAAAAGTTGAGGGTTAGATTGCATGTGCATTTCATTCGTATATTTGGTACCACCACAGTACCGGTACCACATTCTGATCTGTTTGATACGACTTGTTTATTTTAGTTTTGAGTTTTGGTCAGCGAGGTCAGCCAGCCATCGGTGGTGCGTGAATGGGCCATTCAACTTGGATATCCAAGTGAGTGGGATTACAGCTTCAAACACATAGGTTGTGGCTTCTAAATCTATATTGTTTTTTTACGTATCTGGACTTTTGCATATAATTTGGAATTACTAAAGGATCGGTGAATCCTAAAAATTGACTTACATGAGAACCTTGGCTTGAAAAATTAGTTTGAAAATTATTATGAGTATAATTTCTAAAATAAATATTACCTTTTTGATATTTATTATAACTTCTGTCAAAAGGTACTCTATTTTTGGATTTTGAGATATTTTTTGTAATAAATATTTTATCTGGATCTCTGAATACTTTCGGAGACAAATATTATGTTGAGTGATATTTTTATTTTCTGAAATAATTACCTATTTTGTATGCCTATTTGGTTTTAAAATATTACACAAGTTTTCTGTATATATTATACATTATAAGTTTTTGTATAAATATTCTGACTCGGGACACCTATGCTACCGCGGTAAACATAACATTTGGTATACCGATGTGAAAACTCAGTTATCAGGATAAGTGGTAACCGTGTGTTCGAAGCTACACATGTAAATTATATTCTAGTGGCGGACTCCACGTATGATTTGATTTGGATTAGTGGCGGAGTCCACGAATAATTTGATTACGATTAGTGGTGGAGTCCACGAATGATTTGATCTTGATTAGTCGCAGGAGTCCACGTTTGAATTTGATTCTTTTTTGGTCCCTTGTCAGACTTTTTAGGTATTATGATTTATAATTGGTTAGAATAAATTTGGTGCGTCTATGTTATTGTTCGTCTTTCTGTAGTATATTATGATGTAGTTTGACGGGGTGTATCTTGTTGGAGTCCGTAGACGACAATGCTTGTAAATATACTCAGATCAATTTTGTCTGTTACAGCTTTGAGACCCTTAGGGTGGATGGTGTACTATTTTTGAACCCCTAAGGCTATTAGTTGTTAGCTCTTTTGGGCCGGGTACCATGTAGGCTTTTAAGGTTGCTACTCTATTATTGATATGATCAAGTCAGTATAGTTTTAGTATAATACGGGGGCATGATCAGTGATTATTATATCTGTTTTGTTCTGCACAATCTATATCATATGAGTCTGTGTGTATGCATGTAGCATGCTTTATCTGTCTTCTGTTATATTAATCATTTTGCTTGATTGTATATTGTTTACCATCTGTGAGAACATTTTTGAAATAAATTTCTAAACTACCATATGTATGTACACAAGTGTATATTATTAGTATATGGTTATATACGTGCATATGGTATTTTTCTGAAAATGTTTTCAAAACGGTTTATGTGATGCATGTATAAGGCGATCTAGAGTGTCGTTTCCTCACTGAGTTTACTCACCCCCTTCTCCAAATATTTTTTAGGTGATTTTGTGTCACGATCCGTTTTCGGACTACGACTGGCATACGAGGCAAAATGTCTATGGGAGCACAGCCCATCTCGCACAAGCGTCAAAGAATCAGAAACTCTACCCAATTTATTCTCTCATCAAAACATTTTAATAAAAAATCATTTATAGGAAATCATATAAGCATATAAAATATAAATATATAAGTATAACAAAATATGATGTAAGTGAAATCAAATAAAAGGCAAATGTATCGTAAATCAATGAAATCAAAAGACAAAAGTATGCAACCTAGTAACCCAACAACATCTCTGTAACAACCCTGCCGTTCATATTAATTCTCTATAGCGTTCCGACCAACTATGACGACGTCTTTGGTGGAACGTCATTTGATTTTGGATGATCCTAGTTCAATCCCAATTTGAAACTCAAATGATTGAGGTGATGTTTTGATATTTGGAGGTGTTAAGAATGTTTTAAGAGTGTTATCCATGAAACTTTGGGTGTGGTTAAGTCCCGAGAGTGATGGGATTCATGATTTGAAGTTGAAAACATGTTGGAGGCATGATTTTGCGCCCGTAGAGCTTGCTGAAGGTCATCTACGTGCACAGAAGGAGTATCTACGCACGTTGTGTGTGATTCAGGTGGATTTGGGGGCGGTATAGGTCGTCTATGTGCCTTGTAAGAGGAAACCCGCACGTAGATCATGATCTGGGAATGATACGTGAGGTGTTCATGCCGACTACGTATGTTGTGAAAGGCACAACGCACATAAAACAGGCACAACGTACATTGTGTTGGGTATGACGTACGTCAATCATCGATTCTGAAAATACAAAGTTTCTGGATTGAAATTTGATATCGTCTACATGCATAGCACGCAGTGCAACATACGTTGGCCTTTCAATTCAGTGACACATTGCATTTCAATCCGTCTGCCTTTATAAATACCCAAAACCCAATTTTTTTGTCATTCCATCTCATTTTCACTCCAGATCACTCTCAACTCTTCTGAGACTCTCTCCCATGGTCTCTTGTTTGTTCCTTAACATCTCTAGAGGTAAGATTTCACATCTAATCTCTTCTTTTCGTCCGTTTATGCCTCTAATTTATGGATCTCATTTGGGTCTGATTTGATCTTGATGATTTAGAGTTGTTTTTGAGAAACCAATCATGGATTTGAGTTCCTGAGGTTGAGTTTGATCAGATTAGGTGTTTGAAACTGATTTCTATCAGTTGAATCGAGAAATGAATTTTTGGGGTAATTTTTCCATAGAGACG
>CAODLS010430832.1:0-20945 GCA_948243855.1 Flueggea neowawraea | reverse complement strand
TTTGATTTACCATTTAATAAAAAGATATTTCATTTCATATCTTTGAAATATTATAATATGTTCTATGTTGATAAAATACTTACGAACAATTTATTCTTCTTTATGTCATCAAGTACGTGACTTGATAGTAAAACTCTAAGGTTAAAAAAATAATATTCTAAATGTCCATAATCGATTATTATCATGAGAATGATAATAAATTAAGATTAGTGTGTTGCTAAGTGGATAATCACGTTTTACTGATTATGGATGTGAAGACATCACTTAGAACATAGATACATGTTAAGAACACGTATTGGACTGGCTCGCTATGAAAGCACTTCATGAATTAATGTTACAAATAACTTTCATATAGTGTTGATTTTGAGTCCTCTGACTGAAATTCAGTATTGACTTTTACATGATGAATCATATGTTTTAGCTTAGTCAAATGTTATCCATAACAGGGTAATTATAAAAGTTATGATTGGATATGTCATGAATCATTTAGAAGAGTGATAGTGATAATGACGAATTTGTTCCTCTTATGAAAAATGATATCTTTAGGCCACTTGATAAGTGGGATTGATGGAATGTATGCATACTCAAATGAATTGATAAAACGGTTTATCAATGTCATTTGTTATATGAATCTATTCGGGATCAAGAAACACATTAAGTAAAATAACATTGGAATTTATCCATACCTTATTCTTAATTTAGATATCGTGAGACAAAAGGACGAAATATCAAAATGTGAAAGGTAAAATCGGATCTCTGACATCCACTCACTTTTGAGTTGTCATAATGTATTGCTAGATACTGCTTATGGACTTTGAGCTTGAGTTTTGGGACAAATGATCATTGTTATTTTCGAGTGGGCCTATTGGGTCATACACTAAACCTAGTTGGATCGGATCACAAATATTCTCTCTTTTGGCAATTGAATTATAATGATTAATTTGATTAATCATTAATGATTCAGGTTTAATGATTCAAGTCTTAAATATGATATAAGACATAATCCATTAATGTAATGGGCTTTTAATATAAATCACTAATCATTAAGATTAAATATGTTTTTGGGTTTATTATTATGTGTGACTTTGTTCTTTTATGAAAAAATGTCTTCGTGGAACTTTAACTCTTGCCGACTTACGTAGCGGTTTAGCTTCCTGGTACACGAATCGCATGTATTCGTCAAGGTTTGGTATACTCCTACTGAAAAGAAGATTCTCATTCCCACTCAAAATAGACTTAGTACTCCCACTTGAGTAAAGATCATGGACATTCACACTGGACTGAGGTAGAAGGTCTAAACCTTCATTATCAACCTCAAAATCTCCCCACTCGGATGGAGTAATCCTAAATGTTCAGTGTCGTCAGTTTCATAAAAAGTGAAGTCCTTACTCACTTTTCCAATGATGGAAATTCCCTTTCAAGGAAGGTGACATCTCGAGATTAATACTCGGTTACTGTGCCATCTTCTTGCTCCACCACTATGACATATCCCTTTGAAGTTTCAGGATATTTTATAAAGATTCATTTTCTATGCCTGCGACTAAGCTTTTTAGGCTTGATAGAGGTACCATGGCTATAGGTTGCACAACCCCACGACCTCAAGTAAGATAGGTTGGGCTTGCGACCTGTCCATATCTTGTAAGGTGTGGTGGCAACATATTTAGATGGAACATGATTTAAGACATAAGTTGCCGTCAACAGTGCATTTTCCCAAAAGGAGATTTGTAAATTGGCTTATGTCATCATTGATCTTACCATATCAAGGAGTGTTCTATTTCTCCTCTCTGCGACACCGTTTTGTTGTGGGGTCCTAGAGATGGACAATTGGAGTTCAATTCCCCTTTCATCACATAATGCCTTGAATTCCTCAGAGAGGTATTCTCGACCACGATCGGTTCTCAAGGCCTTGATTTTCATATCTAGTTGATTTTCAACTAAATTCATAAATCTCTTGAAATAACTTAATGCTTTAGATTTATAGGAAATCAGATAGATGTGGCTATAACATGTATAGTCATTTATGAATATGATGAAGTAATACACTCTATGACGTGTCATCACGTTCATTGGCCCACAAACGTCAAAATGGATAAGTTGCAATGGATATTTAGCTCATTTGGCTTTACCAAATGGTTTTCGCACAAGTTTTCCCTTAAGGTAATTTTCACAGGTTGGTAATTCGACTTTTCATAAATTACATAACAGTCTAGCTTTGGCTCGATGACTCATACAAACTTCGCCAATGTAACTAAGCCTTATGTGCTAAATCTTGAACCAATTGAGGTTCACATTTAGATCATCTTGTATTTTTATGATGAACAAAACTTGGTAAGAAGATATGATCAAAAGAATGCAAAAATTCAAGGTGATTGGGTTCAAGACAAGAGAGTGGGTAACATATTTACTCAAGTAATTTTGAGTTCTAGAAATCCATTGATTGTTGAAGTCACTCGAGTAAGATGAAAGTTACTCGAGTGTGCGAATGCTAAAAATGGGAGTTACTCGAGTGAGAAAAAAGTCACTCGAGTGAGTGCTAAAACCATAAGAAACATTGATTTTCAAGTTACTCGAATGAGGAATTGTTACTCTAGTAAGCGGGTTTTACGATAAACAAGGTCTAAGGCAATCAAGTAAAATATGGAAGGAAATCAGCGTGCAACGGTGAAAATTATTCGATTACTCAAGTAGAGAAAATTCTCACTCGAGTAACGAGCAATATTGGAAGACAACATTGGAGTTACTCGAGTGAGCACTAAAAAGAAAAGAAAATTAGAGTGAGTTCACACTCCAACAGTTATCTATTGATCCACAACGGCTAGAAATCTTTGAGGAAGTATAAATACATTCCAGAATGTGGCAGAAAACAAGAGACAAGTGTTTATTGTGATACAAGTGTATTTGTGCCTATTTATCATTCTTTCAACTTGTATCAATTACTTTAAATCTGGTTAGTGAGTGAATTACTTGTTACAAACAGAGAGTTTGTGAGGTTCGAATCAAGGGTAGATTCTAGGTTTGGTTTATTCTTGAACCAAAATCAAGAAATCTAAGAGTTCTCACTTATCTAGAAAGTGAAGGTGGCTTTGGAGGTGTGAGCCTTGGAGAATCAAAGGCCTTATTAGATTGGACCGTAATCAATCATCTAGATATAGTGAAAAGCCTAAGTGAGACTTAGGTAGTAGATGTAGGCAAGGTTGGCCAAACCACTCTAAATTCTTGTGCTCGTTTTTACTCTTTTCAACTCTCATAACTTCACCAAGCCAAGACCGAAATCCTCTTTCACTAAAGATTAACATCGCTTGTTCGATTAGATGAAGAAGCAACATAAGAAAAACCAGCATTATTGTTATTTAGATACTCTAAGTTCATAACAATAAGACCATTCCTGGTAAAATCAGAGCCATAATAGGTACCACTCAAAACCAAATCTACTTTATCGTTCTCAAAATACAAAGCAAATCCATTATTCATCAAACATAAAATAGAAACCAAGTTCGTCCGTATCCCTAGAGCATAGAGGACATCATGTAGCAACAATGTCTTACCACCGTGCAATGTTAGCATACAAGTGCCAATACCTTGGACCTCCACTTTTGCATTGTTCCCAACATATATCAACTTTATTCTATGGGGGATTTGACGAAACTGAATAAATGCCTCACATTCTCTGCTTACGTGGTTAGTTGCTCCTGAATCAATAACCCAATGAGGATGACATTCATTTAGGAATACAAAACTTGCTACATAAGCATAATGTAAATAGGAGTAAAGGTTTTGTACCTTCTTAGGAGCATTGTAGTCTTTAACAATGTGTCCCCTCTGTTGAAAGTTGTATAATTTCATCTTAGAAATGGGGGACTTGACTTTTTCCTTTTTCTTTTGCTGCCCTTTTTGTTTTTGTTTGCCCTTGAAATCCTTTCCTTTGTTTTTGAAAAAGAATGCCCTATGCTTCCTCTTCTCTTTGTTGGATGAACCCTTTTGGGGTTCAGAATTGGCTACATGAGCCTCAACAGTAATTTTGAGAGCCGTCAGATAGTCCTTCTCGAGCTTAAGATAACATGCTACATCATTAAAAGTTTGGATGTTTGAAGCATGTATTAAGTGATGCTTCATTTGATCCCAATTGCTCGGCAAGGAATGGATTACAACTTAGGTTTTTTGCTCCTCGATCAACTTGTGATCGACACAGCTAAGCATACTGATCATATTTTCCATTTCCCTGATATGTTTTTCATGGTATGATCAGGGCACTTCTGGTACGTGTCAAATTTTACGGTCAAAGACCTTAGCTTAGTCACCAACACTTCGTCGATTTGCTTCCTCAACGCAATTCAGAGATCTTTAGCATACTCATATTCTGTGAATTGATTAGCAATATCATCATCCATTGCAGCCAGGATGATAATATGGGTAGTGGTATTCTTCTTCTTTCAAGGAACATAGGCTTCACGGTCACGCCTATATTGAGTGGTAGTGTCCTCCTTGGGTTCGACCATAATCGTTTCCAAGGGATCAGAAGTCTTTTGATCCTCAAGCACATATCGGACTTTCATAGCCCAAATCTCATAATTTTCGCCATTTAGCTTATTATTTTTGGTAACCTCAGCAACAATTGATTTCAAAGCAGTAGACATATTATTCAGAAATCTATCACACCAAGTGGCATTTAATGAGGAGATATCACAATATACAAATATTTACTACCCATCCAGAAATCAAACAAATATAATCAATTATATAAGTTTTGAATCAAATGATGCACTAGGTGTTTTATTACAATCTCTTTCTTAATAACTAATTATACTAAATTCTATTTCAAGGATAACAAATAATCAATCAATCCAACTTATAGATTCAATCTCTAAGTATTTTAACTTAGGATTTCTATGTAGATTATTACATTGGTGAGTCCAAGCACAATTCATAATACAATAATAAACATCAATATTTAACATACAAATAATTGCATCCACAGTATAAAGCAATTTAATATAATAAATAGCTCAAAAATAATAATAAGTGCAACTAGCGCATTTTATTATCTCAACATAGAAAATGTCAACAAATGATGTAAACCAACGTCCTAAAACCAAATACATAAACCATATCCATAAACTTTATTTATGCACATAGTGACAAGTAACCAAGAACTTGTCTATCTACTCAGAACACTAAGAAACTCATCACTTAAAGACTAAGTCCTTTGGAAGCAATGCTTTAACTTCCTCCCATAGCTCCTCAGGTAAGGTGTATATCAAATTTCCAATCCAATAGCTCGGAATCTCACGGCCACTGCGCAAGACCATGGGTGGGTTACGCTGTAGATGCCTTAGTACACCTCTCCTACAAAAGTTTTCCAAAAACTACAAAAGAGTACTTTCATAGTCCCCTTCGACCATAGAGACAACGAAGAACAACTTTTAACGCATATAGGGAAATGAATCAAAAGCAAGCTCGATCATTTGCCCTTCATATGTGCCTTGCCTAAAACCACCCTAACAAACAACTCGTTAAATTTCATTATTCAGATGAATAATGGGTGCCACAATACCGTCAATATCATCTAAATCTACCAGAAGATCTAGTTCAATGTCCTATAACTCTTCTTCCATACGTCTCAATTCAGCCTTCGCAGCTGGGGTTCTGGCTACCATACGAGTTCATATTTTCACCATCTGAAACAGACAGAAAATGTGGGTTAATACGACTGATGCACCTCATTGATTGAACATGGAATTAATGGATGTAGCCAAAAAAGCAAGTATAAAGCACAAAAATATTTTACACAAATAAAATAATTTTTTCTAAACAAAAATCAAATAAAAAATACATAATTTGCATTTAATAAACACCAAATAATTTAACAAAAAATAATTATGGTATTCAAAAAATTACAAAAAATATTCCAAAAATTCAAGAAAAATGTAAAATGTATTTATGTAAAATTGGGAAAAAATTGGAAGTTAGCCACGGTTGCACGCTTTTCCATAAGCCGCCGAAAGGAGTTGTGCACGGTTCACACACACTCGCCATGTGTCCTCCTAAAAAAGTCCCACGTGTCACGCATTGACACGTGTCAGATTATGATTGGATTTACGTGGTGACTGGGTTTATGTGGCGTGTGCACGTGTCAGTCAACGTGGCACAACCATGTGTCAGGTGATGACATGTGTCACCACTTGATTGGTCCACGTGTACCTCGGGAAGGATAGCTTGCCAAGCCACGTGTTGATATGTGGCACTATTGACATGGCGTTACTGCCACGTGTTGGGTTTTGGTTAGTCCACGTGTACGCCTGATTGAACAGCCAGCTGCACCACGTGTTAGCTGACGTGTCATCTTATGCCACGTGGCATCTTCCCATTTGTCTAGGTGTTTACACGTGTCACGTGATCAACGCTTGTCTTCTGCCACGTGTCTCATTCTGGTTGGACAATATGGTTTACGTGGATGAATAAGAGAGTAACACATGTGCCCTAATTCTCCTTCCACAGTTGATCAATATTCTGCCTCACAGATCGAATCAGGACAATCTTCGAGTGCTTTGGAAGCCTTCCTGGTCCAATTTTTCAACGAAATTTGGACTGGCGATGCAATTTAATGTCTTGAGTCGAATGACACCATTGGTTTCTTGAAATTCGCATATCATAATTTTGGATTTTAATATCTAACACAAAATCGAACAAAAAAAAGCAAAAGTCAAATAACAAAAAATTCACAGGAGCATATATGGACGGCACGAACATAGAGGCATGCATATTTGGACAGAAATCAATAAAAAAATTCCTATCATGCTCTGATACCATTGAAAATGCGTAGACAACATACCGATATGCAGTACAATAATCAGGAATCAATAGGGGGTCAAATACCTACCTTGATTCCAGCAAGAACAACATGTGTGCAGTGATGAACAGGGTCATTGTAGGCTTCTACATCTAAAATACGATCACCAGTGATGAGAGCAGTTGGTGATTGCGCCGTCTAGATGCCTTCTTGAGACCGAATTGACTAAAAAAGGAGAGCAATCTTCTCTTGTTCTTTCTCTATAGAAGAATGTGAAAGTCAGAGAGGGGAGAGAGAGCAGAAAGAAACGTGTTTCTCTTGGGTGGAGAAAAGAACGTGATTTTTTCTTCTACTTTTATACTATTTTCCTTTTTTGTATCAGATAAAGAAACTATCCATTCCATAGGCTTCTCTCTTAGTTAGACTCACTTGGTCCAATTAAGAAGTCTACAACCAAATACGAATAAATGGTTGGGCTCATCAGTTAACTCGATAACTGACGACTCGACTCTACCTATTATCGTCATGGGCGGACTCGTTTTTTCAACAAATATGTTTTATAATTTTATTTAATATGAAACATATTATAATTTTGTTTCAAGGGTACTTTGTAAAAGATATTTTTAGAAAATATTTGTCCAACATTTTTCACCACATAAATCAACACAATGTTGCAAATTATATTATAGTATTTTTTATATTTGAAAAAAAAGTATAAAATAATGAACCTAAAATTCAAAATAAAAAAATTTCAAACATAACTCTATTAAGATCTAATGAATTGATTTTAAAATAGAAAAATCATAACTTATAGTTTTTTGCAAAAATAAAAAAATAAAATTGTTAACATATAACGTTCAAAGCAGCTGTGATACAGAAAATGGAGATTAATCTCCATAAATTCACCAAAAATATATATTACAATGAAATGATATCATTAAAACTTCTATTAAATATTAAAAAATATAAAAAATCTCTTTTTTTTCGATATTTTCCTCCTTTACCTATTGTCTATCACTTGCTGAAGTTTGTTTTTTTTATCTAAGCAACATTATATTTTAAAGTTCTAAATTAAACAAAATTTTGGCAGCATATAAATTTATAAATTAATTTATTTCAAAAAAAGAGCATGGTGAATGAAAGATGAAAGTTTATATTTTTTATTAAAATAATTACAAATTATTTTAAAAAGTCAATAAATTTGTAATTAATAAAAATAAATAAAGATATGTTAGTATAATTTTTTTTACCCCATTCTTACTTTCATAAGTGCTATGACTAGAGTGTCATCACTGATTATAAGATTTTGTAATTATTAAAATATATAATTTAGAAAACATCGTCAAGAGATAGAATAGTGTGGGTACCTTTAATAACTGGTCGAATATCCGCGCAATGTGCTGTTTTGAAATTACGCGAATTTGAATTATATTTTTTACATTTCTTTTGGTTAGTGGTGTTCATTTTTACAGGAAAAATTACAAAAAACTGGAAAGTAAAAATTTGTGCTAGGATAATAATAGGAACATCGATGCAGAGAGCACATTTTAGCAAGAATGAGGAGTCATTAAATAGAGCCAAATAAATTGCAATATAGAATTATTGAAATCACTCTGAGCAGTTTGAAGCTTGGCAATGGATTGTTCTATAGAAACTTTGAAAGTGAGCATGCAAAAAAATTTAGGAATTGCCACAGGAGATTTTTAAATTACAAAATTGGGCCCTGTGGACACCAAGAAACGAAAGAAACCAACCTTGTAGTAATGGCATGCAGTAAAGAGCTGTCTGAAGAAAGGAGAAACTAACTCTCCCGAAACCTTTTAGGGTATTTAATTGCCTCATGAACTTGTAAAAGATGTATTTTTTAAGAACTTATCTGCTCGCAACTCCAGACCGCACAGCCTTTCAGCTATTTCATCTGATCTCGTCCATAATTCTTGTACAAAACCTTTCCTATGCCCAACGAAACCACAACGAAAGCAAAATGTCGGGAGGCGTTCATACTTAAACGAAACCTCCAAATGCTTGGCTCCAGCCGCATTTCTCACAAACATGTTGGATTTCAGCTGCTAATGGACATCTAAATTAACCTTCACTCGAACATAGCTATTCCAGGAGCCCAAAAAGTTATCAGGATCGTATTCAATGAACTCCCTACTCGATTATACCCTTAACAACAACATCTGCCATAAACCCAGAAGGCAATCCATGTCCTTGAACCTACAACGGTAGACAGTGCACTTCAACTTTCTTAGGGTCCTCTCTAGGATACACTCGATGCAACAGTACAACATGATTTTCAAGGGACAAGAGCAGCTGCTATCTGAAAATATAGACAAGCTTTTGTCTTTATTTTGCTTTTGCTTTGTCTTAATATCTGATTGTTCAATATTATCTTGTCTAATTGTGTTTTATTATAAGACAAGAAGCTTAAAGTATTTAGATCAATGAAGACAGTGAAACTATGAAGAAAACAATAGAATTGGTCCAGGGCATGGGTGCTTATAGATGAATCTGATTGTTTGGGAATCAAGTTGGTTTTTCAATGGATCCACTTGGAGAAACTTGTCTCGGATGGTGGTGGAATCGGATTCATAATTAGCAATTCGGTTTATCAATTTGGATCAACATTTACACTATGTGGGACTGCAAATTTCTGTTACAACTTCAAAATTTTCTATCTTTCATGTTAAGAGATCAACAAATTATGTTACTTATCCTTCACAAAAAATTTTAGTTTTATATTTAATTTGACTTAGTGGTATATGATCTCGTTTAACTTTATTGTTTCACTTATTAATTAAGATTTATCTAAGTAACAAAGAATGGGATTACTCATTTAAAAAAAATCAAAACAAGTAAGTATATTTGTTTGTGATAAATTAGAAGTAAATTATGGATTATTAAATTTATTAAATTGTAGAGTGAAAGGTGACAAGATGAACGTCTTTTTGAATCTTGAATATTCAATACACAAACACATCCTTATTGAGGTTTGACCCGTTGACCGAACATAACAAGGAGTGCATTAACAGGAAAGTACAACAATAGAAAGCGCAAAACAATCGCGCACACTGCTGCAAACTGCAAACGTACGTCGGCGCCAACCCTCTTCCATCTCAATACGACATTCTCGGAAAGAAAAAGAAGATAAAATTTATGACTATTAGATTGAATTGACACAAAAAGAGACCAACTTGAACTCATGTATCTGCAAATTTGAACCATCCATTCATTCACTACTGCGAATTCCATGAAGACGAACCCAATGATCACTAACTCTGTTTCTGCAGAAAAAGTTCTGGGTAGATTGTGGAAATGTTGAAAGTTTGGAGATGGTACCAGAAATGCCTGACATTGCATCCAGTTAAGACACAGGTGATCAGTTCTGGTTTCATTTGGGGTTTTGGGGATGTTGCTGCCCAGGCCATAACATTCTACACCAATCCATCTTCCAACCAACTTTGCGATCAATTTCAGGTATATATATTTGAATTTAGGCATGCCCATCATGGCTGTTATGCTAAAGTTGGGATCTTTCTGTGGTTAATAAGGTTTGATTATTGCCTTGATAAATGGGTTGGTGTAATTTGTTCTGTTTTGTGCTTGGTTGTTGTTTTATGGGATAGTGGGAATGGTGTCATTCACTATTGGGGCAAATGGGTTTGCGCTGTTTGTGTAGAGAATTCATTTCTAATTGTTCCTTGTTTGATGATTGAGTGTCATCTAGAGGATATATAATGCAAATATAGTCTCAGTATCTGATTTTTTTTTTCTGTTTGATCCAATTTCGTGGTAGTTTTTTTTTGCTCTAGAATTCTTCGCCCTGTTTCTGTTTTTGCAGCAACTTTTGACGAAATTCTGGGACAGAGTAGTTCATCATTTTTTATATTTATTGAAACTAATAGTTTGAATTTCTCTATTAAGGCATCGCATTTGCTGAAAATCAATGGCCTTGGTATTTTCTTTTTCATGATATCTTTGCTTTAAGGTTCCTTGACAATGATGTTTATCAGAACATCTTTAAATACTGAGCAACAAGGAACGGATGGCCTAAAGAGTTTTTTGATTATGTTATTGAGACTTTATTTTCTTATAATCAAATAATTTTGCATTGATACGTGATCAGTTATTATTATTCTTTCTGTTATAATGTCATTACACTAGTGATCTATTCTGTTTTGTGTTTTACTTAACAATGCGATCATTGTCTTTCAACTGATCTAAATTTCAAATTCCAGGATGATGAAGAAGAATTGAAGTTTAATTGGAAACGAGTAGCAACCACAAGCTTGTTTGGTTTTGCATTTGTTGGACCAGTCGGCCATTTCTGGTAAGCTATATCTCCAACAAAACATGGCATGAAATGATGAAGAAAGCCAAAACCATATCAATAATCTTCTGATTATTCATTTATTGCTCATCTTTTTTGTAGGTATGAAGGTCTAGATCGCTTCATAAGGTCACGACTTGCATTCCGTCCAAATTCATTTCCATTTATTGCTGCTAAAATAGCAATTGATGGATTCCTCTTCGGGCCATTAGATCTACTTGCATTTCTTACTTACATGGGTATTTCTACCGGAAAGAGCGCTCTTCAAATTAAGGAGGATGTGAAGAGGGATTTCCTCCCGGCTTTCGTTTTAGAGGGAGGTGTATGGCCGTTTCTGCAGGTTGTGAATTTCAGATTTGTGCCAGTAAGGTATCAACTCCAGTATGTCAATTTATTTTGCTTGTTGGATAGTTCGTTTCTGTCATGGATTGAGCAACAAGAAGATGCGCCTTGGAAACAATGGTTCAAATCATATCTACCATTGAAGAATAAAGAGAAAGGACAGGGTGGATGATTCAAGTACTGCCTCTGCACTATTCTGACTGGTGTAAATACAGTGTCGAGGGAAAGGTTAGGAATGAAAATCTTTGCAGAAGGATGATGAATGAACGTGGTGCAACCACTTTGCACTCAATTAGATAAGTGCTCATGTAGATAGTAGATAGCTTTTCCTTTTTCCCTTATATCTTTTAGTTTTTTTTTTCCAATAAAGAATAATTGAGTCTTTATTTATAGTTTAGGGGTTTCAGAAATTTACAGGCTCTAATGAAAATATGAAATTTCACAGTGGGGCAAATCGTCGTAATGACAATTTGCACTTTGAGAGACACCTTTGAAGAAATTGTAAATACCACTTGTTACAGAAGAGTTATGTTTGTTGCAGGATTTTGAGAACTATAAAATTCACAAAGATCTTAATTTTATGAATTTAGCACAGAAGTGAATATAGACTTTACTGCGTACAGATCGTCGAGAATTCTGTATTTTATCTGTTTGTTAATGTTGAAGTTGAATTTTTTTGTTAAAAGTTTCGATAAATCTGAACAAGCCAATCTACATGTTAGTTGATTATTTTCCTAAATATAGCCAAGAAATCAAATCTGGCGTATCCTCTGAGAAACAAAGACTGAAGAAGATAGGTCAAATGAAAATTAGTCTACAGAAGATGCTCTATTTCCTGTCTTTTGAACAGTATCTGCCGCTGTCTTCGCTACTGGAGCCGGATAGTTTGACACCATACTCGCTGGTAGTGCCACTGACGCCTTGCTGCCAACTCGCCATTACCATATTGAAGTCCTTCATCTCGTCCCTGTGCTGGTATGCATCGTAAGTTGAACTTCCGGATGAATCATGCATCGACCTGATCCCTTCATTGAGGTCATTTGCAGAAATATCTCCTTCCAAAGCGCGAACAATCTGGATTCAGAACATTTTAAACCTACTTTAGCACATTCATAAGCTGCAGATTGTTCTTATTCTTCCTCATTTTCATTTCTTTTGAAAAAGGAGAGTTGTAGCTAGAGAACATGTAACATGTAACTATCTCTTGCAGCACTCTGATGCATTTTAGGGTGAACCTAATGAAGATAAAGAAAATTTACCTGGCTCATGCGCGGCCAAAGCGATGCTGAGTGGAGCACGCAAGCCGCGGCACAAGCAACCATAGTAGCCATTTCTGACACATTGTAATTACTCTCTAGTCGTGGATCAACAAGTGGTCCGAAGTCCCCCTCTTCCAGAACTTGGTTGAGCAAGGGCCTGGCCTAAAAGATCAACGAAGACTAAGTGGCAGAGAAATATTGGAAGATGTTTCTGTTTACGCTTAGCTATCTGTGCTTATGGCTACATTTGGTGTGTAGAAATACTATTCAGCAGAAAATGTAGGAAGGAACTAACTAACCCAATCAACCAGGCCATTTCTCATATCGGTTTCTGAATCACTGATGGGCGGACGGCCAGTAATAAGCTCTAGAAGCACAACGCCAGAGGAGTATATATCTGATTTATCGGTTAGCTTACCACTTGATGCATGTTCTGTAGCAAGGTACCTGGATTAGGGAGATAATGGCAAGATTTAATGAAGAATTAAATTTATGGACATTAACCATAATGTAACATTTTAAGCACAATGAAGAGATTTTCGGAAAGAAAGATAGAAAGCAAAGCTTTCTGCTAGAGTTTTACGCTTATGCTTTTAGAATTAGATCAATCAACAACCTATTCGATTTAAATATTTCTGATACAGATTAGTTCCAAAGCTGACTGAATGGAGAAACAGTTTTAACTAGTGTGAAAACAACACAATGCATAAACTTGCATACTAACAAAGAAAATGGAAGCACAAAAAGCCAAGAACATCCAGAAAAAGAAATGGACAAAAGAATTCTTTGCATTAAAAAATCATGATCTTACCCGAAAGTTCCGACCACTCTGGTGGTTAGGTGAGTAATAGAGCCAGAAAAACTTTTGGCAAGTCCGAAGTCAGAGACCTGAAATTAAAGTCAAGGAACAGAATGTTCAAGATATCATAAGTTTGAAAGCCATAGATGAATGTAACAAGAAAAAGATTAACTTCCATTCCTACTTTTGCCTCGAAGTTATGATCGAGAAGAATGTTGGCTGCTTTGATATCGCGATGGATGATAGTTGGATTACCCGCGCAAGAGAATTTTGAATCACCAAGTGTCAGTATTAATCATGAAAGATCTTATATTCATTTTCCTCATACATCCATAAATAGGTGAACGTTCATTCTACTAGAGTTATAAATTCTCGTTTGGTTTGGATACTACTTTTTTAAACTGACCCTCCTTAAGTAAGTTACTTCTTTAGAAATTAAGAAAATAAAGTGTTTATAAGCAGACTTCTTCAGTGTACTTCTTAACTACCAAACAAAACATAAGCACAGGGATGAGATGATTCATCTTCTAATATACTTATATCTTGCATTAATTTTGATGCTATTGCTAATTTCACGTTGATGTTCAAGCTTCATAGCAACTGACAAAATATTGGTTTAAGCTATCTCTGTATAAAACAGCAACTAATTACAAAAAAATCTCTGATGAAGTTTAAGATAAAGAGAGAACTGGATACGAACGAAAGCATCAGAGAAGACTCACAATCGTCATGAAGATAAGCTAGTCCTTTCGCAGAGCCTGTAGCAATTTTTAGTCTGATTGCCCACTGCATAACAGGCTGGCCATTTCCTGTGACATACAACTTCTTTTGATCATGCAGCAAACTTATCCAAAGGATCACACATAAAATGTAGTATATCTTTTGACAGCATGTAATAAAACAAACCATTAATAGCTCAACTGTTGCAACTTTTTTATTGCAATAGTGTAAATCCAAGAATAACAAACACAGAACCAAACTAAAATGTTTACCGTGTAGGTGAAATTCCAAAGTGTTTTTTGGTACAAACTCATAAACAAGCAATCTCTCACTGCTAGTGATGCAGTACCCTTCCAGTGAAACAAGATGCTTATGATGAAACCTTCCGATGATCTCAACCTCGGCTAGAAATTCATTATCACCCTGGCTGCTCCCCGCCTTTAGCTTATTAACTGCAATTTCTTTTCCACTAGGAAGAACTCCTTTGTGCACATATCCAAAACCACCTTGTCCGATAAGGTTTGCCTCTGAGAATCCATTGGTGGCCACCATTAGCTCATCATATGAGAAAATAGCACTTGACAGACCAAGGGCCATGTAAGGGGCTGGAGGCGGAAGTGGAGATATATTTCTAGACCCTGGATCCATGACTGGAGAACATCTACTTCTGATCAGAGGTGGTTGAAGAAAGCTCGAATCTTGTATCTTAACAACATGAGCTCCTGGCGCTGAGCCTTTCTGTTCAGAAAGTTGGCCTTTGGGGTTATCTAACATTGCCATGAACAACAAAAGAAATATCAAAAAACCAGTTTAGTTCCATTACACATGCACTAAGAAAGAATCATCTATAAAGATGTATATAATCAGACTAAAATTGTCACTGTTACTTCATACTCAAAGAAGCTATCAAGACCTACTTGTTGACCAAAAAGAAGATATAAATAATGAATAGAGGCATTACCTTTTGGAGCCAAGGATGGAGTAGCATCGTTCTTCCTTCTCCTGAATTTGCAACAAAGCAACACAATAGCAATCACAAGAAGTAGAAAAAGGCCGCCAATGACAAATCCAAGTATCAGTCCTGCTGATACATCCGAGTGTTTTGAGCTCACTGGAAGATTCCCATTTGCTAATGGCAATGAAATAGGTGGAGTATATGGGACACCATGCCTTGTAGCAGGAGACAGAGTAGTTGATGGTGTTTCTGGTGCAAAAGGAGAAGTCTTTGGTGCTAATGGACTTGTAAGAGGTAACGGTGACAATTCTGGTGTCAAGGGAACTTCTGGGGATGGCTGAGATCGTTTCTGAGGGTGGCTGAGAGATCACTGGAGAGGGTCGAGGAATTGTAGGATTTAAAGGAGGTAATGGAGGCAGTGGAGGAGTTGTTGGTGCCAAGGGACTTGGTATTGATGGAGAAATAATTGGTTGTGCTGGAGGCCCGGGTGGCAATGGAGCATTTCCAGGTGCAATAAGGGGAGCCTCAGATGTGGAGCTTCCACCAGAGGTGGTGATGGTGGTCTCATGCTGAGGTGGAGCTGCCACTTGGGGTGGTTTAGGTGGTGGAGCAACATCTGGAGGCAATACTGGAGGCAGTACAGTATTACTCACAGGAGGCAATGGTGGTAAAGCAACAGGAACCACTGAACTTTCGGAGGGGCAAAACCACCACAGCAGGAGGAGCTAGTGGTGGAGAAACCAATGGTGCTAGTCCTGGCAACGGTGGCAGTAACGGTGACGACGTGTTAGCCACGGGAGAGTCCGCCGGAAGTGGTGATTCTGATGGTGGCAAATACATCACGAAAACTCACTTTTTTTAGGGCATACACACATGCACCAGATCAAACCCACCAAGAACAGAGTTGGTGGGTCTCATAGCTGGACGAGTTGTCTTTTGTCTTGATGAATCTTTTGATCATATGCAATAAAATTTTGTTGTTATTACAAAATTGTTTCTGAATGCTGCTCGTGAACAACTAACTTTTGACCAACAGTTCAGTAGCAGTTAGTTCCTGATACAAACTCCAACACAGTAAGGTCGTTTTACATGTTTAGCAGTTTGTGTCTATGGGTTTAGATTAGATCATAGACCAAGTTGTTACATCTGACCCGTGGGTCCTAGACACTAGGAACCTACTAGTTTTTGGGTAGAAAACAAAAACTTAGTGGATAAACAGATGCTGCCACCACAACTGGTTTGTGCTTAATTTATTAGCACTAAAAAAGGTACAGTAAATTATTTTCAGAACCATAGTGGGACGGCTCTGTTGTTTTCTGTTACATCTGTTCTGGATTCACAAGTAAGTTTGTGGCTGAACCTGAAAGAAAAATCATGGGTCACAAATGTGCATTATCAAAGAATTAGCTTCAAACATTACAGAAAACTGGGAAAGATTACTGAGAAATAAAGAATGTATTGATTTTAAGATATATTTTGACCTTTTGTGGACAAACATGGTCACTTAACTGTTATATTATTTTAAATTGTCAAGAAAAGTTAAGCTTCAAAAACAACTCTTCAAATCTTCTGCAGAATGCACCTTGCTTAAACATCACTTTGCAGCTGTATTTCTTGAACTGCAATGATTTAAATGCAACCAACGACATATTTCGCAGCCAGCTGCTCCAGATTTCTTATCATTATAGAGAGAATACAGCATCCTCACCTCACGTCCGCCCACCAAATTTTGTCTGATCTCTTTTGAGCTCAACACAGAAGTACACTCGTTGGGATCCTTGTAAATCTTCATTTGCCCCAAGTTGAAACCTCCAAACTTCAGCACCAGTAAAGACTTTTGCTTTGCAGAGAGTGTTTCATTTCCAATGTAAGTATCATTGTGCACAAGTTTACGATCATTTGTGACTGTGAACTTTATAAAATTCGACATTCAAAATTCTATGAAGCAGCGGAATTTATTTCTTTCAACATCAAATCCACTTTCTCTGTTAATCCAGCTCTTCTATATCCAGCAACTAATAAATTATAAGTTGACCTTGTGAGCTTTTGATAAGTCCTAATATGTTCCAAAAACAAGTCCAGCCTGTCAGAAGCTTCCTGCCTGAAGTACAACGAGATAACCTTCTCAACATCACCAGGGTTTTTAAATGAAAACCCTTGATTCATCATCCTACCAACAGCATATTCAACATCATCCAATCTGTCCAATATTGCATACAATCTTACAATACCACAATGTACCCGCCATAAGGCTTCATTAGATTGATTGTAGTCCACTAAATTGTCATGTAGCTCCTCCATTTCATATGCTCTCCCAAGCTCAGTATACAGTCCCACAACCTTATCAATCATATTGCCATTAATCTCACAACCAGATTCCAGCAAAAACTTCACAAACTCTTTAACACGATCACAATCTACTCTTTTGCGAATCCCTTACAGCACACATTCCAATACGTACGTACTAGGCATGATTCCCAGTGACATCATGTCTTCATAAAATCTATAAGCATCATCAAAATGTCTTGTATTCACACAACCCAAGATAAGAGATTCATAGGTCTGTAGATTTGCAGAGAACCCAGCAGCCCTTTTGGCAGCAAACCAAGCTTGCATTTTACTCATATCCCTTAAATGAGAAAACCCTGAAACAAAAGTATCATAAGTTTGAGGATTTGGTTTAAACTTCTCCCAACTCCCCATTATCTCAAACAAACTAAGGGACATTATCACATTTCTCGAAAACAAACAAGCATGAATGAGTGAATTGAAAACTGAAGTTGTGGGTTCAATCCCACGCGCCTCCATGGCAGCAAAGACATCCAATGCAAGCGATACATTTTCAATATTGGCACATAGAGATATTAAATCATAGTATTGATTACAATCTGTATCATTATCATTTAGCGTCCTCTCCAATCTCCATTCCATAACCTGACAATTACACAACGAGATACATAAGAGAAATCAGGTTCTAATACCCTCCTGCTAACAAAACTAGCTGAAACAACAAAGTTCTCGCCAAAAACCGTAAAAAAATATTAATTAAAAAACTGATCTTGATGATAATATCACAATATAAATTGATCCAACTTCAATCACAGCGACTTAGTTTAATCAAGTAAACCACTTGCAGTAACTGCTGAATTTCCCAATTTCGACAACAACCCAGGAACAAAAAGCAGAAAAAGATGGCATCTTTCGATATCTTAACAATTTTGGGATTCTTTCTCACAAGTTCTCAACAATTGATGAGCCAAAAAGTAAGACGACGTCGACAATTCAGAGAAAGAAAAAAGAATACAAAAATGTCAAAAAGGAGAAAACATTGAGCACGTACCAAGTGGGCTTTATCAGGCGACGAAGAGCGGAGATTGGTGAGGAGGACATCCCAGGATAATCCATGGCGAGAAGCAATGGAGGGGTCAGCATTAAGAGTGGGTTTGATTTGGGGGAGTGGAAGCTGAACCAGTTTGAGGAGGAGACTATTAGTGGCATCGGACCATGAGAACGTGAGCTGGAAATGGAGCGTTGCTGTGAAGGAAGTGGCTGATCAAGATAGCAATGGCGATGGTGACTTATATATCCTCTTCCTTTACTCGCTGATATAACCCTTCTCACCAATAACGCCATTGATGTTCTTCAAGACTCCAACTCTGCTTTCCTCGTGTGTTTATAAGTTATAAATAACTTCTATTATAACAAAATTCATTTTAATTCATTTTCTTAATTTTTTAAATGAAATTGTTCCCTCAGGAAAATCCGATAATTTTTTTAAATGAAATTAACAATTTTATTTTTTAAATAAAATTAACTATTTCATGTTCACTTAAAAGTTTTCTTTTCCTTCTTTTTTGGCCTTGCTTGTTCGCTTGAATAATTAAATATTTCAAACAAATAAAGCAATTGAAATTTCCAAACTAAAATTCCACGACAATTATAGGGAATTAGAGTTTTTAGTTTTGCTTTACCTAATGGAGTAATTTAGTAGAGAAAATTAAATAATACATATTATTTAGTTATCTTAACTAATATATATGAAAATTTTAAAATTTCTCAAAAAAGAAAATTAAGAAAAAAGGAGAATTTTCTGTTGGCACAAGACTTAATAACATTAAATAGCACAAATTATAGTCATTTTTTTACTTGTAGTTCGACATTTCAAAAATAATCTCAGTAGTATAACCTATGTGTTTTTTTTACATTTGTGGCACCAAAACAAATTTTCGTCCAAAAAAAATCTTGTTGATGTGGCACTGACGAGATACTGGTGTAACCCATCAGTGTCATGTGGTAGTCACCCACGTAGATAGAAAAGAGAAAATGCCTTGTAGTTGATGTGGAATTACTGGTCATAACATGAGGATATTTTCTCCTTTTTGTCCACATCGACTGCAACATTTTCTGTTTTTGTTCACGTGGACGACTGTCACAACATGCCGTTAGTGCCACGTTAGCAAAACACCTTTTTTTTGAGGAATTTTTTTTGGTACCATAAATTCAAAAAAACACATAACTCATGATATTGAAAGTTATTTTTGAAAGGTCAAGCCACAATTGTAAAAACGATTATAGTTCGTGCTATTTATTGTCATTAAGCCTTAGCACAAATAGTTGTTCTATAGTTACAGTAGTTTATAGTTTTTTTTGAAAATAATCTGTGTAATTGCATACATAAATAATAACTTGCATGAGCATTTATTGTCATTGTGAATTGAGATTACAATTCTTGGAGAAGCTTCATCTTAATCTTGAGATTCATTGTGGTGTAGGTGTCTTCTTCACATGAATTGATACAGACTTTAACTCTCTCATGTTTGTGACTACAGAATTCTGCAAATTTCAACTAACAAGCCCCTTTGGAAGAGGAGAAATGTCGGTACTTCCAACCGTGATGGCAGTGCCGTTCAAGATCTTTAGGGATGACAAATCTATGTTAAGACATTTTTCTCATATTAGGCATGGCTACTTGCAGGTCTATTCTTGATAAATCATTTATTTGTGCTCACTCGGATCGAATTTATTATCCGTCAGTGATAGAGTTGACTATAAGACCAATGCATTATTAACTCATTGATACTTGCAGGTAGATTTTTGGTCTATTGTGTGTTGAGGGTTGGGATTTGCCAATTGCTAGAAGTGAAACAAAGAGAGGAAGAAAGCATAGAGGCTAGAGCCATACCTGAAGCTTATAAGGTTGAAATTTATAAGTACTATCTGTCACTGCATTTGGCTTTTGTAAGTTTTTTTTCTGGTCTTTTTTATTGTTTTTGTTTTTTTAAGAATCAAAATTTAACTTCTTAACACTGAAAATGGCTTAAATATCATTTAACATCGATAAAACGATTGAAATATCATTGACTACAAGTCTATTGGTAATACAAAGCGAACTAACCGTTGAGGAGTTTTGTTTTTTTTTTTCCTTTTATGGGTCAGAGTTTCGCAAAATATTTCATATCTTTGTATACCTTAGCAGCATGCTTCAGAAGTAGTTTTAATTAATAAAAAAAAAAAACGAATTCGTGTCATATATAGAAAAATTTGGTTCAGCAATCAAAATGCTAGTTCGACAATGTTTTAAGAAATTTGAATTAATTTATATAAGAAATTAATTTATCTGAGGACGTATATTTGTATATATTTGTATATACGTTAGCAGCATAATTCGACAATGCTCTTGTATAATAATCAATAATAAAAAAAATGAGTTGGTATACACGTTTTCACTTAAGATTTTTCACGTTCATGTC
>CAODLS010430748.1:0-10777 GCA_948243855.1 Flueggea neowawraea | reverse complement strand
CAATCGAAAGTCTAGATAGAGAGAGAGAGAGGGGTGGGAGGAATTGGGTACAACAGCCCCAATTATCCCCACCTACCTTGTTTCTTTCTTTGTATTATATAGTCTCCACAAATTGGCACATGCAACAGCCACTCACCCCTTAAAACCGCAAGATTCTGCATGTAGATATCTCCAACCCATTTCGTGATTCACTCCTCCTCCTGTTACTTCTGTCTTGGTGGAGTCATACTCAGTTGACACCACCATGGATTTGCAGTTCTTGCAAACTCTTGATGTCCAGGTTCTTGGTGGTATTGGTCTGGCTTTTGTGGCTATTGTTCTTGCTGCTGTCTTCTTGTTCCCCAAGAAGCCCAAAGGTCTGATCTTTGTGACCTTCTTTGTTTCTTTCACGGGTCCGTTTTGTTTGGTTTGTAAATGTGTTGGATGTTAGTTTTGAACTTGGATTTTTGGTTCTTGGATCGGTTGACTTTGATCGGATTGTTTGCATGTGTCTTTTAGATTGTGTTTGATCTCTGGGTTTCTGGTAAAATGATAAGTATTGCAAATGCTATCAATTTGGTGTATATCAAGTTTGGTGGTAATTTGTGCGACTGTGGCAGCAAAGGTTCCGAGTATCGTTTTGTTGTTTTTTTTTATAAAAAAAATCTATCCATGTTTGCATTTCTGTTTGTTCGTGTAAATGCTCTTGCCTATGATCCAGATTTTTGTTTTCTTGCTGCTGTGTTTTCTGAAAATTTGTGAGGCACATCTTAATAGAATGCATGACACAGTTCAAAACTTTAAAATGATTGTTGATGAGTTCATTTTGGGATTGTATTCACTGTTACACTTAATTCTGTTCAATTGAGGTGAATGATTGAATTGGAAAAAACAAAGCAAAAAAAAATATTAAACGTATTAGGAGAGAGCAGTGTGTTGGATAAGCACGAATTCGGTTTTGAGTATGACACATACATCGAAAAGGAGAAGAAAAAGCTTATATCACTCAAAATATATTAGGAGATAGTGGTCTATTGGATGTTGTTGCAGATAATTGTTAAACTAGCTTATTATCTCTGCTAGGCTTTTGAACCAGATTGGCTCCATTGAACTCCTTATGGAAAAGGTTCTAGTGGCGTAATTGGCTTTGTTATGGCCTTAATCCATGTGTTATTAAGCAGAGTGCGATCAACTTAGTGATTGTCAGCTGCCATTTGTATAATCTTAGTTGCATAGATCTTTAAGCAGTTAAGCTTTGTCTTCTTAGTGTACAAGTAGACTGAAACCATTAATTGTTGTTTCGTAAATTATGTCTCTTCTGGTAGTTTCTGAAAATGTATCATTCGCACTCACCAAAAAATAATGCCAATTGCCATGTTTCTTTTCAAGGATGTATAAAATGTTGATACATGTTTTTTTTCTCCTACCTTTATTGTCTGATGACGACTACGTGTAATGTAGTTACAGGATGCCTGGACCCTGAGAATTTCAAGGAGTTTAAACTTGTCAAGCGCTCGCAGCTGAGCCACAATGTGGCGAAGTTCACTTTTGAACTTCCTCCACCTACTTCAGTTTTGGGCCTTCCTATTGGACAACATCTAAGTTGCAGGAAAGAATCAGATTTATTTTCCTTTTATGGATAACTTGACGGGATTGTGCATCGCTTCTGTATTCCATAGATATCACAATATTTGTCAATACTTCAACATGTCGCATTGTTTTTCTCCTGACCAACTAGTTTTCAGTGCCAACACTAAGTTGGCATTGTTCTTTCAGGTGTTTAATGCAAAAGTATGTTTTTTTTTTCTTTTTGCTGCATCGTTTGGTTGTTCTTGCAAAAGAAAACAAATTTTTTTCCTTTTTTGCACTTTTTTTTCTGTAAGTAGTCCAAAATTGATTCTTTTTCTTATGTTGCATCAAGAAAGTGATATGTTTATCCATCATGGTAGAAATAAGAATACGAAATAGGGCTCAAATCATTTGTAAAAGATGCTAAGAAATGTGATGGAGTTTTGTTCTTCTTCTCTCTTCTTTTTTTTTTTTCCTTGCATTTTTTCTTCCTATACTTACAAGCCGTTTCCTCTTAACACAGGCAAGGATAGCCAAGGTGAAGAGGTTATTAAACCTTATACTCCAACTGCATTGGATTCTAATGTTGGGTACTTTGAATTAGTTGTTAAGGTAAATGTCATCATCAATTCCTTAGGTCCTTGCATTTAATTTGGTTACTTTGTTTTCCCCCATTTTAAGTGATTAATTTATTTGGTGTTTCCTAAAAGTAGATGTATCCACAAGGAAGAATGTCACATCATTTCCGTGAGATGCGTGTTGGTGATTATTTATCTGTGAAGGGACCCAAGGTATATCTTTTCCTCACAATTGAACTTACAAATTGCTATTGGGCTTTTTTTTTTTTTGAACCCGGCATGAGTACTTTCATTAATCACCCAAATTGTTACTGGGCTTATATACTTTTATGGAATCTGTGATTTTATGGTTAGGTCGGTGCACACAACGAAAAGTGGATATTTTTGGTGTTATTATGATTTCTATAATTGCTTTCACTATTACAGCCTTAGTAAATCTGCATGGCTTTCTTGTGTATTAATTAGACATGGTGCAGTGGAAGTTTGTATCATTTTCTGTGGCAGATGGGAAATCCAGGTCTTTTACTCTCTGAATTTGAGTGATAAACTTTGAATGTAACTTTTTATGGAGTGGTCATTTTGTTTTTTTAATTCGTAGAAACTTGTGTTTCCTAATTTGTGCATTGTCTATGCCATACATCATGACTCAAGGTTCTAATTGCATTGCTGGTTTTTCAATTTTTTGTCTTTACCAGGGCCGTTTTAGGTATCAGTAAAATCAGTTTAGAGAAATTGGGATGATTGCGGGAGGCTCTGGCATTACTCCAATGTTCCAAGTATGTTATTAAGTTGATTTTACTGCATATTACCTATTACGTGAAGTTTAGCTTGCATGTTTGTTGATGTCCTGCTTCGGTCTGGTTTATCTTATTTTTTGTTTTTCCTAATGTTTCCCCTTCAGGTTGCCCGAGGCATATTAGAAAACCCCAAAGACAAGACATTTTTGAAACTCATTTATGCCAATGTTACTAAAGAGGACATTCTTTTAAAGGTCTGTTCCACATTTATTTCAAATTATGTCTTGTAGAGAGTTTGGGAACAAACTGGACCAGAAAATTGTCTAGCCTGACTCTAATGACCTTGCTTTTGATTGGTATTTTGATTTAAGTGAAGAAATCAAATTAAATTATATGTTTTTATTTACAGTTCGAAATAGACGAGCTTTCTGCTTTGCACCCTTACCGCCTCAAGGTCTACTATGTTTTGAATCAGGTTGGTTTCCTTTTATAATTTGAAATTTCTTTTACTGTATTATTTTCTTCTGCTCAACCTTTTTCTTTTATTTCTTTATTCACTTGTGTGTCTCTGTTGAGAAAGGAATTATAGATTTCAGTGAAATGGCATTGACGAAATTTTATTATTAATTTATCCATTATTGTTTAACTATTAATTTCTAGCAGCATTCCTATGGATAGTGAAATCCTAGCTAAACTTAGGTCAAGTAGTGACGAGTTTGATACCAGAGCCTGCTGGACAAAAAGCCGAATGTAACTATAGGAATATACTTGTTATGAGGACAAAAATATCTTAAATCTGCAAGTATTAAAACAATGTCTTGAGTTACCTATTTGGATGTCAAATTAGTTCTGTTGAGGATCAGTTGAGAAATTTCCGTGATTCTAAGTTCTGTCATGCTCTGCAGTCTCCATTTGTCAACACGAATCTTTTCAGCTCGTATGTTGCTGAAATGCAAATCATTTACACTTTCTGTTTAGTTCCTTGTTGTGCTTGGGTGTACTTGCCGACACTAGAGCAGCTGCACTGCCTTTGGTGCCTACTGCTCATACAGCACAATTTTTTGATGCACGTGCAATTTTGCCCAAGTAATGCCATTTTACTAACAAGATCTGACCTGTTAACAATGTTGTATCGCAGCCTCCTGAATTATGGAACGGCGGCGTTGGCTTCGTGACAAAAGAAATGATTGAAGATCATGTACCTGCACCAGCACCAGATATCCAGGTAAATCTGATTTACTCTTCATGTCTGCGTACCATAGGAATTTGGCTGCATTTCTCAATCTTTGAGTAAAAAAGAATAGAAGAGAACTGCTAGATTCTTTGTTAACTTTCATAATGCTATTTGCAGATTCTGAGATGTGGACCGATACCGATGAACAAGGCCATGGCTGCCCACCTCGACGCTCTAGGTTACACACCTGAGATGCAGTTCCAGTTCTAATTGTAGACAATTTCCTCAGCGTTTTGTTTCTTCGTCCTTGGTTAAATCTCTCGAGCAGGGAAAAGAATGAATATGTAAACTCTCCTTCAAGCTTAAGAAAATCGAATTGCGTCAATGTAGTTTGGTTTCTTTTCTTGTCTTTTCTTTTTTGAAGCTCCTTTTTGCTTTTTTTAAGAGACGGAATAAGGTGCAACCTCAAGCATATTTAAGGAATACATTTGTTGAACTTGAAATTTTGTGCGGTTGCGTTTCTACATCTTGCTAAACACGAAATCACCCAAACACTTGACAACACCAACAATTGTGTGCTCAAAAAAGTAAAAGTTACAAAACCTACATACAAATAAATCTACCATATGGTTGTTGTAAATGACATACTTTGATTATTAGAGTATTCAAAACCTTGATTCTCTAGACTCTCAGGGCAGTCGCAGAGTACGTCCAACACTTCAAAATTTACCAATGTACAGTACTGCTCCTGGAAAAGAATCGATCCATCCTCTTGATAAAAAGAGTGCATCATTTTAGTAGATCAAGAATATCTACGAAGCATTGTTTTCAATGACAAGAGATTGGTAACATGTCAAAAATAATGGGTTTATTTGAAGTGATCTTGTAATTTAAGTTTCGCTTTTTATGGGAAGTGGTGTTTGATTTGCGAAGGAAAAAAAAGGAAGAGGTGAATGGTGTTGATGGTGTTGGTTTGAACTTTGAGGAGGAAGAAGAGAGGAGTCCACGGGATATAGTTTGTCCACGTGGTTTGATTATGTAACTCAATGGAGGAGCCATTGATAAAAAAAGGTGAGATCAGCCTTAGGACAAATGAAAATTACAATTTTTTATGGCATAAAATATAACGATATTATAATACGATAAAGTAACATTAAATATAATTAAAAATATAAAAACGAATTCAATTCAAGTGATACTTGTGTTTATGGTGTGAAATATATTATTGTTCTCACACAGACCTATATATATATAATCAAAAATAATTTGAGATGTAATTAAGTCGAAACTTTGAAAACTAGTGACTACTTAAAATTTGTTTTTTGTTTATATAAATAATGTAATATTTTTATATGAAAAAACTTAGTATATAACAAGCCTTGTAAATCATAATTTAACAAAAATGTATCACAATTAAAATTTACTTCTTTTTCCGTATAATTTAATATTTTCCTATAAACGTGTTATTGCTAGGGCTGTAAGCGGTGCGGTTTGGGCGGTTTTTAGGCTTCCAACCAAACCGCACCGCAAATTGCTAATGGAAAGATTTGTATTTGCAGTTGAACCCCAAATGCAGTTGGAATCGCCCAAACTAAATCATGCGGATACAGTTGGATGGTATTAGTTTTTGCGATTAATATATAACAAGTAGTTAATATATGGATTTAAAGTTTAAACTTATTATAAAATAGAAAACAAAGAGAAAAGTAACTTTAAATATTGTTTCATTATAATTATTGTTTTAACATTCAAGACGGTCAAAACATAATCATTATTGCATCAGTTACATTTGTAATCTGCCCCAAAATACATACAATTTGCAACATCTATTCATCCATGACCCCTAGCTAACCTAACTAATTCATGTATATATCTTGTTTGCTCTCAAAATATACAATTTTCAGCTGCACAAAAATCAATAAGTATATATATATATATATATATATACACACACACACACACACACACACACAATTGTGCGATTGTGGTTCGATTTTGTTGGCGGTTAGAAAGAAGAACTAACTGCAACCAAACCACAAATAACGAATTTAAGAGATTATCATTCACAACCATCCAAAATGAGCGAATAATCGCAAATTGCGGTTCGATTGCGAATGGATTGTGCAATTGTTGCTGTTTAGTAGTTGAACCTTACAGTCCTAGTTATTGGACATACAATTATAAAGATAATAGGAAGTCATTAACATGATTCAAATTATTTTACCTTATTTACAGTCTTAAACAATTACATGAGAATATTTACCCTGTATTAGAAGTAGATTTCAACTCTAAAGGTTTGAAAAAACATGGTGGAATTAAATTCATAACTAACGAAGAATATTATAGAAAATAGATTCAAAAGAGAAAGCTTACCTCATTGGCCTTATTATAAACCTCTTGAAGCATGCCTTCAGGTATAGCATCTGTATTTACATTCTCTATATGTGGATCTTCCTTTTGAAGAGTTCCCTCAAAATCCATGGGGAGTGCAGCTTGTTGGATCATGTGTGATCAACTTTTTGATGACCAAAAGTTTTGATGATGAGCACAATGTTAGACTTGGAGTAAATCGCAAAAGAAAGCTGAGAGTTGCAAAACTAGTCTTGGAAGTCAATTAACGTACGTTGTGCCCACGCTTAAAGTACGCCAAGCCCTGGAAGTTAGTTAACGTAAGATATGCCCACGTTTAACGTACGTTAAGATGCCATAACGTATGTTAGAAAGTTATAACATACATAAAAGTTGTGTTGGATGGAAATAGAAGCTACTGGACCATTCCAGACTAAGAATAACATACGTAAAGGTAGATAACATACGTTATCTAGGTTGGATGATGATTAACGTATGTTAGCATGTCCATAATAAATGTTAGAAAGTTCCAGACTGCAAAAATAGAATTAAATGCACTCAAACAACTAGTTTACCAACTCTAACGGTCATATGGCATGAAAAGACTATAAATACATCAAGAAAAGGCAAAAAATGGTGGAACAACATATGCAAACATTGTGCTAACACTACTATCAATTTCTACCAACAAAAAACACCAAAGATCAAGCTAGAGAGCAAATCAAAAGCATCAAGCTCATATATTCAACTCTAGTATAGTGCTTCAATATTTGTGAACTCTTTATATACACTTTGGGTGTGGTAAAGGTTTGTTGTGAACCTAAGAAAATAACATTGTGAGGGCTTTAGAGGTGTGAGTCAGGAATCTACCTTGTGTTGGCCTTAGAGGTGTGAGCCGCAATTAACCTTGTTATAGTGAAAATCCTAAGTGCGACTTAAGTAGTGGACATAGGCAAGGTTGGCTGAATCACTCTAAATTTTTGTGTTCGCTTTTCTCTCTTCCTTACTCACACAACTCCATTAAGGCATAACAGAAAATTCCCCAACAAGTATCAGAGCTGTCTCAATTTAAGAAGGCTTAACTTCCTTGTAGCAAAGATCTGCATTAAAGAAATGAATTTTATCCCTCCTAGTGCATGTGTTCCTGGTGTTTCTCTTTACATTCTTCCTTTATTTGATGGCTTTAATTTTATTTCATAGAAGAAAATGATGTCTATTTTTATTCAATCATATGATATAGAGTCTTGGAAGGTGATTGTTCTAAGTCCTAAAATTCCTAAGAATGAAGATGGCACACCTAAGGATATGAAGATTTCAATGATGAAGATTGGAAGTCTATTAATGTAAAATCCAAGGCCACACAACTCTTATATTATATTTTGAGTCAAGAAGATTGCAATAGAATTTCCTCTTCTGAGAATGCTAAAAAGATATGGGAAATGTTAGAAATTACTCATGAAGGCACAACGCAAGTCAAAGAAACCAAAATCAATATACTTCTACATGACTATGAGTTGTTCACCATGAAGGATGGAGAAAGCTGTAATATCTTGTTTTTTCGACCAATTTTTGCTAATTTTCTCATTTAATTTGGAAAATAATTTTTGATGTTTGAAGAGTTAATTTTTTATTTTAGATGTTAATTGGGTGATTAATAAATTTTTTGAAGTGATTAAGTTGATTAATTAAGTGGGAAATGGGTTGAAAATAAAAAGGAGAAATTTGGTGGAAAGTAGATAAACCAGGGATGTGTTACAAGTCGTCTGTCTTCCCTTCCACGCTTGGGTTAAGCTACAAGTCGTTTGTGCCTGTCGTCCGTATATGTGGCTAGGCTGAGTAACACAAAACGACGTCCCATTTTGTGTTATGTTTCTTGTTGTCCATGGTTGCTGTGCACCAAAATTTCCAGAAACGACATCGTTTTTTTGTCTTCCTTTCAAATCATCCACTGCCCAACTCTGCAACTTTCCTCTTTAAATCACTCTTTGATTGCCCATTTCAGTCACTTTTCCTTCTTCCTTTCTACACATCAAACACATCTTCTTCATCTCTCCTTACCGCCATTCATTCTTCTTCAAGTTGAGGTAAGTGTCAAGTTGTTCTTCTTTCATTTTTCTGTTAAGAATGTCATGGAGCTTCTTTCATTTTCTGTTTTGTATTCATGGATGTTGATGGAAGATTGGTTTCATCTTTGGAAGGAGATATGGACTGATTTGAAGTGTTTCTTGTTAGATTTTGGTAGACTTGAGCTAGAAAAATAAGGATGTAAGTTGAACTTGGTGGTTTGATGATTTTTTTTTTTCAAATGGGTTGATAAATCCGAAAACTTTGGGACTATTGAGGATGGTCTGAAGTTTCTAGGATTGAGTTGAGAATGATTTCATAATTTCTAGGTTTGTTGAAGAATGTGAGGATGTTTTGATTCGGCGGAAAATGGAGATATTTAAGGGGTTTAAGTAAAAAGGGACATTTTGATGTTGTTGGTTAATGAAAAGGACTGAAACGTAGTTTTACATAAATATGAATATTTGTGAAGGACTGAACTTGATATTTTATGTGTCGGTCATCGAACGAGTGTCTACATCTGCATTCTGTACCGCTACAGTACCAATATCTCATTCTGATATTTGATTTGTCTGTAATTGTTTTAGCTTTCTGTAACTGCGAGCACTATCAGCCACCTACTAGTGGTGTTTGATTGGATCCTTAGCTTTAGATACCAGGTGAGTGAAATGGCAGGTTCAGACACATAGGCTGTGTCTTCTAAAATTATATGTGTTTTTGCTATGGCTGTCTTATTTTTGAAATTGGAATAATTAATGGTTTGGATAATTAATAATCTGGATTATGTGATTATTAATTTATAAAATTTATGTTTCTGACATTTAATATTTATATATGGTATACATAAATATTTTCTGCAAAATGATTTATACTTTGCATGTCGTCTTATATATATATATATATGAGAAACCTGAACTACGTAGGGTAAATGTAGTATTTGGTATATCAATGAGCAGTCAAGGCCTAGTTATCAGGGTTTATGACAGTCGTGTGTCCGGACAGACGCATGTACTCTGTTTCTGACTAGTTTAGCTTAATGGCAGAGTCCACACATATTATATATTTATCTGTCTATTTTTGGTCCCAGATCCGTTTTTGATATACGATATATGGTATATATATTTTGTATGTTTTCGTCTGCTGTTTGCTTTGGTTGTGAACGATTTCAAAATGAATTTATGAATTATTACTCAGTATTAATGTGTATACATATATACACTTATATCTACATGCAATATTTTTGAATTGCCTTCAAAACAGTTTTTGTGAGGCCTAGAGCCAATCTGGAGTGTCGTTTCCTCACTAGGGATTCTTACCCCTTTCTTTCTATTTCTTGTATATTTTCCTCTATCTAAATTATCAAGTTCTCTTTTGGCATTCGACAACCGTTCGACATCCTGTACCTAGTGAGGCATTTGATTTGCTAGTGAGTCCCTTTTGGACATGCTCTGTTTATCCTTGCAGTAGAGCTCTACACTGGATTGTTGTTAGATTTATGGGTCACATTTTGTCTTTTGGATTTGTTGGAGAATTTTTTCGGGGATGCCTTGGTTGAGTTTGAAGAGAGAAAGCGAGTTGAGGTAAGTCTCATTTAGGATTTCCACTATCTCGAAGATTGATTCCGGCTCAATCCAATAAAGTCTTACACCAAGGTTGATTACGACTCACACCTCTAAAACCAACAAGGTTGATTGCGGCTGACACCTCTAATGCCAACAAGGTTGATTACGACTCACACCTCTAAAGCCTAGACAAAGTTGATTCTGGCTCATACCTTTAAAGCCTTACAATGTTTTTTCTCTAGGCTTACAACAAACCTTTCTCACTCTCAAAGAGTATACAAAATGTTTGCAAAAAATGAAAGCTCTATGCTAGGAGTACATGTGTTTGATTGATGCTTTTGATCTTCTCTCTAGCTTGAATTTGGTGTTTTGGAGTGAGGACAATAATGAAAATATTTGGGACTTGAATTGTCACGATCCATTCCCGGGACCGCGACCGGCGTACGAAATGAACCATCTATGGGAGCCCGGCTCATCCCGCACAAGCCTCATAGTACAAAACTTATACCCAAACATCATATTTAAATAAATATGAATAACAAATAAAAATATAATCGTTGTTTATTAAAAACAAATCATACATAGTATTAAGTGCTGAATTTAATTTCAAATTAAATCATTTGAAATATCAAAAACCTAAACAAAACCCACAGGAATCCGGTGTGTGGAGCATCTAACAAATCATACATATGGGCCCGGTCAAAAAGGCATTGACCGCAACATCAAAATCCCTCACTGAGCATCAAAAGTCAACGAACAAAGTTT
>CAODLS010430627.1:0-15121 GCA_948243855.1 Flueggea neowawraea | reverse complement strand
AGTACAAAAAGTTTCAATCTTTCTCTACTTTGGTTTGTGTGGTTTGATTTTTAAAACCTTAATCTTTAAAATTGAAAAGAAAAAGCAAGAAAAGCAGAAACAGGAAAGAAACAGAGAAGACGAGAAAGTGTACCTTGTGTTGAGGAACAATAACAGCTTGCCCTTGTGGGGTAGAACCCACATCAGGAACATCACTCACAGGCTTCCCTTCATCAATTGTCATTGTAAAATGACCAAAAAGCAGCAACCCACAATCCCAAATCAGCTAAGAAGACAACCTCAGAGAAGTAATCTAACATGAAATCAAATGAATCAAGTGAAGTGTAGTTTGAAAGAGAGATAGTAGAGAAGAAATTAAAAAGTTGGTTAATTGATCATGATGGTGTTCTTGAGAAGTGTGGGAATTAAGGGAAGAGAGAAGATGGAGGGAGTTAAATCAGACACCATGATGGTCTTAGAATGCAATACATAAGATCAAGAGGAGTATACAAAAATAGTAAGAAGAAGATGGGAATGAGCAGATGTGTTGCATTCCATGTAATGCATTTATGGCAAAAGAAGGTGCTAAGTGTGGCCTACCGCCACTCCCTCTTCCCACCCCAACCACTCTCTCTCTCTCTCTCTCTCTCTCTCTCTCTCTCTCTCTGTTGAGAGAGTTTAGACCAGGAGCAGTGAGCGCGCCCACTCTCTTCTGACCTTTCTTTATTGGGACATGTAGTAGTTTGTTGAGTCAATCGCCATGCAAATGAACTCCCTAGTCCCTCCCTATGTTCACGCTCTATTTTGTTTGGGAAGTAAAAGATTGCATCGGATGGCACATACCAAATAGCCAATATCGTATTTTTAAATAATAATAAAATAAAAAAATTGATACAATTTTTAAAAGAAACTAAATTAAATAATGTAGTTGCTAAACAAGCTTATGTATATTTTTATTATTTTTAACTATAAATTTTTAAAATTTTAAATTAAAATACTAAAATATTAAATCTTGAGTATGTAATATTATTCTTAACACACACACACACACATATATATATATATATATATACATAATCATATGTTGTTCAAAATAAACAAACACAATATTTTTTTTGTCTTTGAAATCAAATTGATTAAATATAATCTTCCAACTTATCTACATTTATACGTTTCTATAATTTAGAAATTTAGATAAGTTATATCCTAGATCATTACCTTTTGAAGCTTAATGTTGATAGGGCTTTAGTCTTGTTGAGAAGATATATTTAATTCAGTGACGAAAGTAGGATTAATTTCACCTAGAGGCACTGTCGAATGGAGCAATGAAAATTAGCAATGATTTTCGTGGTAGACGGATAGACGATTATCAAATTAAAAGTTAATTATTTTTTTTTTAAGATCAAGGACTTAAAAATTATTATATTAAAATTATATGTGTAGGACCTCATCTTATATATAAACTATATAAAAGGACCTCATCGGCACCCTGCGTCACGGGACCCGTGACCCCCTTCTCTCAGACTCTGATTTAATTTACTCAAAATTTTATCAAACTTGAATTGCTAATTTTAGCGTTGAAAAACTATGGAGGTCAAGAACCGCAGATTTTCAGACTCTTTTACTGATTGGATGACTAACTTAAGCGAATCTGTTTTCAGGGGGAATCTGTGCACTCGCAAAGTTAAGGGGGCTCACTACAAGATTTGTGCAAGATAAGGGGGCATGTATGTATTAAGCCTAACATAATATGCTATATTCTGTAACATCCATGGCAATGTTAACAAACAAACTCACACGTATCATGTATATAAAACATATTAAATGGAAAATATATTACAAGTGGCAAATTTTGAGTGAAAGCATAAGAAAGAAAAAAAACCAAGTTGATAGGAGATATTGGTGGATCATTTAATTCAACAACACAAAAAAAAATGTTGCATGTAGATGGCCAAACATTTCATGCATTAAAAAAATAGGGGACTACTACATAACTTACCCCAAACTAGCATGTTTTCTTATTTTATCGATCCAAATTTTTTGAACGTTCAATTTATCCTCTGAACTTGTTAAAATTATCTCAACTAAGAGTTTTTTCAATGTGGTTGAATATCAAAATCCTCTTATTCACCCTCCAATTATTACTTCCAAATCTAAAAGGCCAAAAAAAAAATAGAAAAACGTTTCGTGATGAATTAAAAAAATTTGATAAATTATTAAATTTAAGCAAATTCATGAGGTAGTTGAGACAGTTTAAGCAAATTCAGCGGATAAGTTAAATATCCGAAAAGTTTGCAGTGAAAAAAAAGGGGGAAATTATGCGTTAGGCCAAAATTAGGCCCTACAATCTAGAAACATGCTCATTTGTGCCAATTATAGAAATCCTCCTTTTACCAAAAACAAAAACACCAAAATGGTTTTAGTCTGTCTTTTTCTAATTTGGAATTAAAAAAATTCGAATTCCTCTTTCATTTCTGAAAAAAAAGTGATGAGACAACCGGGGCCTAATTTATTAATGAACCAGACACTAAACCGGTTCGGTTCAGATTTGAGGTCCAAAAATATAAAAATCGGTCCATTCAATTTAAAAACCAAAAAATGATCGGTTGGGCCAATTTTTAGAAACTCAACTGGCTTTGAAAAACTGGTTATTTTAAAATTTATATTTATTATTAAATTATTTTTTATGTGTATTCGACACTTCATATTAATTAGAATATATAACGTAGTTTTAGACATTATTTTTTAATATTAAAGTGTTAAAATTTCAACAATTTTTAATATATATTATTTATTTAAGCAATTCAACCAATGGATGAATCGATGAACCAATTCTTAAATTGGTTCAATGGTTGGTATCGTTATGATAACGTCAACCAATACTTAATTAATCAATACATAATATAAGCTTGTTTGGAAGATTTATATTTTGTATTTAGAGTATAACATATAGTATTCTCTATAATAAAAAAAGGGTAAATAACACGAAAATTCAGAAAAGATGCTATAGACCGATTATTATTTATGGTGGTAAATAAACCCATAATGGAAGAATATGATATAGCTAGTGCAAAAATATCTGAATAATTAGTGCTTAAAATGATGAGGCAAGGGGGACCAAGCTTTCTAAAATTAACAAGTACTATTTTAGTCAATATGTAATATAAGATCATTTAGAAGAGTACGTTTGTTTTTATCATGTAATTGTAACATATAGTATTTTGCATAGTAAGAAGAGAGGTAAGTGACACAAAATTTTGGGAAAAAAATGCTATATGCTGATTATTGTTCATAGTGCCAAATAAGCCCATAATGGAAGAATATGATCCACCTGGTGCAAAACTATGTGAATTATTTTTTTTGATAAGTAAAAATATGAGAATAATTAGTTGTTAAGATGATGTATGAACAGGGGCGGACTTAAGGGGGTCCGCCATGGTCCTGTGACCCTGCTCGAGTCCGTGGTCTCTTAATATATAATACATATATTTGATTTATTTATAGTTTATTTATGGTTTATTTATAATTTATTGATAGTTTATTTAGATATATTATATACATTTACAATATTATATGAGAAATTAACACATTATATATAATATAAGGTCTCTATCAACCATAAAATATCACTTTATTTGCCATTGGATCTCATTTAGATTTTGTTCTGAGTTTGTCACTGTATATGAATGCATGAATGCATGTAGAAAGAGGCAAAGGGTGGTGGTGGAGCAACGTGAGGTGCAAGTGAGTAAGTAGGTAAGGATTGGTCAGTGAAAAGTCTGTTGTCAAAGAAATCATGGAAGAAGGCACCCCACAAACACTCCCTCTTCTTTTAATTCCACTTCGATTTTGAAGGTCCTACCATCACCATTTATTTCCCTACCCATCAAAGCCGCAAACCCATTCTTTCTACCTTCACCACTTAACTTCCTACCCCATCTAACTAATGAATCAGCCATGTGTCATGGATTCAATAATGCTTTTCTAGATTTATGTTCTATAATTTTTGTCCTGTTATTTAGATTTGGATTCGAATTCGATAGAACTTTTGGGATAGAGATATTTGTTGTTTGTATTGGATTGAGCGTATTGCAAAATCTCAGTGTATTGAAAGTGTTTACATTGAGATATTATTTACTTTAAGGGCTTGGCCGTTTTAACGCACCATTATTTATTTTTTTGCCTAATTTTGTGTTAAAGCCACCATGTTAAAAGAAAAAAAAAATCTTATTTCATGGTTGAAGAAATTCACCTCTGAAAGTTTCAACAGGCTGTTACCCACCAATGTTTCCACAACTCAAATTTCTCTTCTATTTTTACTCAACTACAATGTTAACATTCTGCCTTTATAAATGGACTACCTTTTACTGCCAAAGAAACAAGACAAAGAATACACCCTTTTCTTCTTCTTCTTTTCACCTTAAGTTTTATTTATAAGTTTAATGGAATAAGATATGATAAGTTAATAATTAAAACTTATTATAAGATAAAATATGGTAAAATAAGTTAAGATTATAAAATTTTATTATTTGAGAGTTCAAAAAAATGTCAATTAATAAAAAATAAAATAAGAATATTACATAATAATTGACTATTATACCCTCTGATAAAATATACAAAAATAATTATTATACTTAATTATGAAAAATAAATAAAATAATTTTATCAATCAAATATTCTTAAAATGATAATAAATTTGAAAGTTATTTCTAACAAAATTAAATATTGTTCAAAACTAACAATGAGAAACTCCCAACAAAAAAAAACACAAAGAAACTAAAATTGAGATCTTAAATAATTGCTATCTTTATTTATAATCGAATATAATAAGCTAAAATTAAAGCTTGACATTATTTTCATCAAAATTTCTTTACCTGATTCAAATGGACATTCAAAAAAGATCCCATCTTCTTTTGGTTTCCAACAAGAAAAAGATATGCGGTGGAAGTTCACTCCAATTTAGTGGGATTTTTTAAAAAATTAACTGTTTCAGAAGATATTCCTAAATCTTGTAGGGTTCCGATTATCTCGGAGCGCACTGGTTCCCCACGTCGTACCTGATTCTCACGCCGCCCACGCTCTGTATGGACTGCCCAACCCCACGCCGCCACCAGCAGAGCTTTACTTCAATCCAAAAGACATGTTCTCTCCTCTTGCCTCCTCCACAGGTGCGCCGCCACAGAAGCTTGCCTCCTCCGAAGCTGCCCCGTCATAGAAACCTTCAGTTGCTAATCACGACGCAGTTTCGCCTCCCAAGCCTTCTGCTCACCCTTACTCTGTTGCGGTTCAGAATGACTCATGTATCCTCGCAGCCTATGCCCCTTCTCTCCTGCAACCAAACAACCTGGGCGGTTACCTATCCATCACGGTTTCACAGGATGTGTAATAATAACGGGTTCAGGCTTGCCAGAACTCTCTGATTGGGTGACTTGTGATCTCTAAAGGTGACTCACCATGGTTGCATACTGACTTGAAAGACAAGCTATCCTCTATGTGGGGTATACGATCTCAATGGAAACTCATCTCATTGGGAAAGGGCTACTATCATGTTTTCGTACATTCACAGAAGGATCAAAAATTAGTTTGGAGCAAAAGAGCACTGAATCTGAAGTCAGGAATTTTTAGATTACAGCCATGGGTTATGCTCCGGAGTTTGATCCTTAGGCACAAAAGTCTACTTATTCTCAAATTTGGATTTGTTTCTATAAGTTGCCTTGGGAGTTCTGGCATCCCAAATTGCTCACTGAAATTGCTAAAGGTGTTGGCGTCCCACTCCGCATTGATGCTAAAACCCTAGAGGGGGAGCTCAGTCATTACCAGAGTTCTTGTTGATGTTGACCTTTCGACTGATCTGCACGAAACACTACATGTCGAATCGGCTACACAGTCTCTATGGATTGATGTTGTTTACGAGAATCTTCTAGCTTTTTGTAATACCTACAAATCGGTTGGTCACGCGTCCTATGAATGCCGTCGGAATGCCAAGCCTACAATGCCCACAAAGCCTAAAGAGCAAACTGCTACAAAAAGAGCCTTTTGCTAAGCAATGGATGCCTCGACAAGTTGCAGCAATCCCTTCCAATAAAGTCCATAATATTGTTAATGCTACTGCACCTTCTACTGTTGTGGGGAGGTTGATCACCATTGCATTTTCGCTGCAAACACAGAGGTTGTTACTTCCACCATCGTGTCCGAGAGCGTTCTTTAAAACACCTGAATTGTCAGTGGAACCTTTCCAACCTGTTGTTTAAGAATTGAGTTCCCCTTCTGTGGGCATTCCACCTCCTTTGGCGCCTCTTCCTCAGCCCAGTGAACCGATAGTTTCTACTTGTGTGGTCGTCAATGAAGTTTCACCTACAAGCTCTCCCAACCGTTCCAACAGGGCATATTTAGTTATTGCCAAGCCTATTGAGGAGGCTCATGCTCCTACATCTGATTTGGTTAATGCGGATACCAGGGAAAATAATGGTGGCGCCTGCACAACAGTTGGTAGTGATAAGAAACATCCCTCCAAGTCTCAAAAGCATGCTCTTACAGTGTGTGCTTCTCAGCATAATGCGCGGCCTCCCACGCGCTTGACCTTATGAAGATATTCTTTTGGAACTGTTGGGGTCTGGGGAACGTTGAAACACAACGAACTCTCAAAAAATTCTATTCCCTTCACACTCCAGACATGATTGGTATAGCGGAGCCAATGGTGGATTTCTGTTCAATTCCTCGTCGCTATTGGGAAACGCTTAACGTGGAACTTGTCGCAGTGAACTCTAAACCATTGCCTACATTATGGGTTCTTCGGCGTAATGATTTCACTATGTCCTCTTTCTTTATTGATGAACAATATATCTCTGTGGATTTTTTGATTAATCATTGCACTCATCGTTCTACTTTTTGTCTATGCTAGTGTTTGAGCTAATCGCAGGAATCGCAGGAAACTATTATGGGCTGCCCTTCAATGTCAAGTTCTAACAACGCCCAAAAATTGGTTCCTTATTGGTAATTTCAGTGTTGTTTTGGGTGCTCATGAGAAAACCGGTTGCCCTCCTACTTCTAGACCGTGTTTAGAGTTTAAAGCATTTATTGAAGGGTGCCATTAAGTTGATGTGCCTTGCAAGGGTGCCAAATTTACTTGGTGCAAAAGTGTTTCTAATTTAGAACGCACTTAGAGCAGGTTGGATAGAGTGTTGTGCTTTGCGGATTTCTTAGCTACATGGTGTCGTGTTTCCTACTCAGTGCTTACTAGACACCATTCAGATCACTGCCCGCTTTTGTTGTCTTGCGTACAGGAACCATTTATTGGTCACGCCCCATTCAAGTTTCAGGCCATGTGGCTCACCCATCCGATTTTAAGAAGCTTCATTGCAGGTAACTAGAGCGTTTTTACCTCCCCAGGCAACCCCATGCATGTGTTATGCAGAAACTCCATCATTTAAGGCTCAACTTGAAATTGTGGAATAAGCATGTTTTCAACCACGTGGATCAAAATGTTGCTTCTGCCCAGGATGAGTTACTTTGTGTTCAAGAGGTGATTGCTTCTACTGGTTTAATTGAGGCCTTGCATAGACAAGAGCTTAATGCTCATGAAAAAATAGAAAATTTTCTTCTTCAAAAAGAAATTTTCGTAAGAAGTAAGAGTAGAATCCGTTGGCTGGAGGGGGGAGACATAAATTTTGCTTTTTATCATTCTTCCATTACTCACAGGAAAGAAAAAAGCATGATCACTGAGCTTGTTATTGATGACCAACTATCCATGATTCCAGTGTTCTTCAGGGTCATGCTATTTCTTACTTCCAAAATTTATTCTCTATGCAGGGCAACCTTGAGAATGACTTCTCAATTGTTCATGAGGTTATTCCTTCTCTAGTTACAGAGACAAAAAATGCAAGCCTTTTGCATCCTTCCACCACTGATGAAATCTGGATAACGATCTTTGCAATGGATGTGGACAGTGTCCCGGGACCTGATGGCTTCACAAGTTTATTTTTCAAGGCCCACTGGGACATCGTTCATACTAAGGTATGTGAGGCCATATTGTATTTCTTTGATTAGGGGATGATTTCGGCGGGAAAATTTTCCAGTAATCTCATGCTTATTACTAAAGATTATTTCAAAGTCTGCTAAATGGAAGGGGGGCTCTCTGTCTCAAGCAAGGCGTGCTTGCCTGGTTAATTTAGTTGTGCTGGGTTCTTTTCTCCATTCCTTTGCGGTGTATCAATGGAGGATTAATCTGCTTCGGAACATGGAACGACAAATAAAAAATTTCTTATGGACTGGCTCCACTGTTGCTCGTAAATTAATCTCAGTGCCTTGGAAAGTCTGTTGTCAGCCTATAAAGGAGGGTGGTTTAAGTCTTAAAAATCTTAAGACTCTGAACGAATCCCTCTTACTAAAGTTTTCTTGGAGCATCATTGAAGGCAAATCTTTTTCCAGTTCAGTTTTATGGAGGTTCTTAAATAGTAAAGGGCTTCCTAAGGTGGACTATTTGAGTTATTCTATTTGGTCTTCCATTCGCACTCATTTCTCTAATATGTTAGAAGATTCTATCTGGCCAGTTGGGGAAAATAACAAGATCAGTTTCTGGCATGGGAGGTGGCTAAATCCCTCGGTTGCAGAACAAATTAATGTGACGGGTTTCACTCCAGGGTGTGTCGCTGATTTCTGAGCCAACGACGAGTGGCGAATCTCATGGCATTTACAGGTTTCTTTTCCGTCTCTGATTGCCCGTATTGAAATGGTCAAGATTCTTTCTCAATAGTAATGATCGGCTTGTTTGGGTTCAATCTGTTGAAGGGAGAGTATCTACCAAGGCTGTTTATGAATTTCTTCGCCAACTTGGGAGCCGTGCACTTTGGCCTCATCTCATATGGGCTCATTTCATGTACCCGTCTCGGTTTTTCAGTTAATATTTGGCAAGTTGGCAACTAAATCTGTATTAGCTTCAAGGGGCTACGTTTTGGCATCTAGGTGTCGTTTATGTGGTTATGATATTGAGTCTGTTACACATTTGTTTCTGAATTGCACGTTTGTTAGATCAATTTGGATAGCGGTTTGTTCACTTTGTGGCCATGTTGTCCCCTCATGTGCCGCTCTGGCCGAATTTCTTGACCAAGCCGCCAAGCTTGTCTTCATTCCCCAACTTCGTGCTTATTGGAGAGTTGCTTTGGTTACCACGGTCTGGCTGATCTGAAAGACCAGAAATGAAGCCATCTTCGACGGGACTCTGCCATCTTTGCATTTTTTCCTTCGACGGGTCTAGGGCGCCATTCGGGAGGTTGACCATTTCAAAGTAGGCGTCATGCACAATAGCCTCTGCGATCGCCATTTCCTTCGCCATTTACATCTCACAGGTCGCCCTTCTAAAGCTCTAATTGCTCTGCCAGTACGTTGGCAGCCTCCACCTCCAAATTGGTTTAAAGTGAATATAGATGGTTTATTAGCAAAGATGGCTCTTTGGGTGCTGGAAGAATTTTCTGTAACCCCCGTGGCTTCCCTATGGGTTGTTTCTCCTATTCGACTGGTACTTCTCTTCCTTTTGTTGTTGAGCTTACTGCTGTGATCTTGGCGATTTGGAAAGCATGGGAACTGCGATGGCCCAATTTGTGTTTAAAGAGCGATTCGGACTATGTGGTGCAGTTGCTCAAGACTCGATCTTCGGATGTCCCCTGGTGTGTCTATATAGATTGGATGGAATGCTTGCATCATTTGTCTCATATGATGGTTGTTGCTTCCCACATCTTTCGCGAAGGCAATGGTGTTGCGGATGCGCTTGCTAACCATGTTCGGACTGCACAGAGATTTGAGTGGTGGACCTCTTTTCCTAGCTTTTGTAGATCTCTAATTATGATGATTTAAATAGTGTTGTGAGATACTGCTTTGTTTAGCACTAATTAGTGTCCTGTCATTTTCTGGGTTTTTGCCCTCTTGGGCTGTATCATCTTACATTACTTATTTTCTTTACTATTTAATAAATTCGGGCTTTGGAGCATAGAGTGGTAATATGGGAGGTGTCAATCTAGTTTGGATGTTCCTGTTGCGGTCACTGATTCTTGAGACTAATGTCTTTTATTAAAAAAAAAGTTCACTTGAATTTACTTCTATATCTGTCAATACATCAAAAATTTCTTTTCCTGAACAATGTGTTGGTTGACTCCTTTCCAAAACCATATTACCTTATCTAATGGCATTAGTAGTAGATTCAAGTACATCTTTAATCACTCCAGCTTCATGTTCGTCCTCTAATGTCTTTTTCTTTTTATTTGTACGTTTCTTCTTCTTTGAAGATGGTTCATTTTCAAGAGATAGCATATAGTCACTTTCATCATCCAAACTAACAAAAATTTCCAAATGTACCTCTTCTTGAGCTATCATTTCATCAATCTTATCAATAGAATTTAAGCCAGAAGCTACTCATAGCTGTCTTTTCTCTTTTGCAGTTTTAACAGATTCACCAGTTGCTCGATCTTTTGCAAACAACATCAAAATCTTGTCATAATTATAAAATGGTGTTCTAATCCATATCTTTGCTTCTGGTTTTGTTTATCAAAAAAAAATAAAAATTTGAATGAACAATTGTAACCCTAATGTCTGTATAAATAGAGAAGGATAAAATTTTAATATATATATATATATATATTAATTTATTTTTCCTTCTTATCCTTTATAAATAAACTCCCAAACAATAAACAATTAAAATTTTACTAACCTTATCCAACCTTAACACTCTATCCAAACAAAGTGTTAGTCTCTCTACTCTTTTTTATGCTGGGTTATACAAAATTGATTTTTTGTTTCTCTTGCACTACTCAATCTTCGGTTCCATTCTCACCTATTGCATCTCTTTATTTATCCAACATCTCCTCTTATGAAGTTATAACGTTATATATATTTAATTAAGAAAAAAAGAGCTCATACTACTTTATCACAGTCCTTGATAATTAGTGCTTTGAGATTTTTGTTTGACTATATACATTATGAAATATTTTTAGATTTGATAACGTGCTATTTGTTTGATATAGATTTGATAAATACAAATTGTATAAGAAATTGCATAATTAAAAAAAGAGGAAATTACACCTAGTGTCATTTTTTGTCATTTTCATTTCACATTTGCAACATAAGACATTATGATTTCTGTTATATAACACTATTGTTTTTTGCTGTCAATAATATCACAATATTTATTCCTATTTTTTTACTTTCTCTCTCCTCAACCACCCTCTCTCTCTTCCTCTATCGTTATGCCCTACTCCTTCCCTCCATTCTAACTCATATATCCCTTCCTCTCTGGCTCCCTCTCCCCTTCTCTCTGTACCTCCATTTCTGCTTCTCTCTCCTTTCCTCTCATCCTTGCTCATTGCGTCGACTAGGACTTCCACCGCTTCGGTCCGCGTCACAAGACATCGGTTTTGCCTTCTCATCACACAGCCTCTCTCTCTGCCTTCATATCTGCTTCTTTCTCCTTTCCTATCATCCTTGTGCATCGCATTGGTTAGGCCCTGCGCTGCTTTGGTCAGTTTCACAAGGGTCGCGACAGTGAGATCTAGAGAGAGGACAACCGACAAAGAGAGAGAGAGAGCGACCAGGAGAGAGAGAGACCAGAGAGAGCTGGCAGTGAAAGGCGACGACTAGGGTTTCAAAACCCTACATGCATCCAAAAATGGGTAAATTACACTGTAGTCTAGAGAGAGAAGCGACGTTGGTGGCCGTGGCTACTGTCACGACCCAAATTCGGATTGTGACTAGCGTACGAAGTGAACCGTCTATGAGAGCTCGACTCATCTCGCACAAGCCTCAGAAGACTAGACATGTTACCCAACTTATTCGTTTTTCAATTTTACTAAAATTAGGTAAAAATAAGTTAAAACATAATTAATATATAAATATATACATATCAAACATAGACAAAAAGTGTAAGTAAATCAATAAAATATATAATACAAATATACAAAATGAAACCCAAAACCCAACTACAGTTCGATATGGAGCTCTACTGTAAACATATACAAAACCCGATCAAAAGGACACTCACAACCAAAAGAAATGACTCACTGAGCAACAGATAATGAATGGCCATTGGATGCCAAAAATACTCCTAAAAAATATTAAGGGACGGGGTGAGATAAATCTTAGTGAGAGACGACACTCTAGAATGCCTCATACGTGCATTACAAAGATCTTTTGAAAACAGTTCAAAAATATCGCAAGCTCGTATGTATAGTATCATATACATTCTAGTATAAATAATATCATCTAAAACCTTTCAAACAAGTTTGCTATCACAACAAACAACATGCGATCAGGCGATACTATTAAATAATATTATATATCTTGTATATAATATAATTGGATAATGAGACTAAATACATGAGTGGTATTACCACTAAATAACAGGATCTGTACTAAGTACAGACACATGAGTGACTTCATGTTACTAAAATACGTGTGTCAGATTGAACACACGGTCCTCAAATTACCCTAGTAACTAAGGGTCTTCTTTAAGCATTGGTATACCAAAGGCTATGTACTCCGTAGCTGAGGTGTCCCACATGTATATATAAAACTCTTAACAGACAATAAGCATATCAGAGTTATAAAATCAGAGAACTGATATATATAACAATTCAAAATATACAAGAAAACCAGTTTATCATATAATCGATTTTAATTAGCCAATCCATTACTTAATCAGATTACATATGATATCTCAGCATATAAAAATAATAGGATTTCAAAAAAAAAACGGCCTAATTGTCTAAAGCTTCCATCACACTCACCTGGAGTCCAAAGCAAAAGCTAGACCAATCACGCACCACTAGTAGGGACTGATCTCGATGGCAGGAACAAGGAGCTGAAACAAACATATTAAGGAGATATCAAAATGTGACACTAATGATGTGGCAATACTAAATGCAATGCAAATGAAAATGTTGACACTCACACGATACCCAAAACTTATTTCGATCAAAGATTTATCAATCTCGACTTAAAAAAACAAAATCTATGCAAAATTACAAATTAGTCCTCCAACTTCTGCAAAATTATATATTAGTCCTCAAAACATATGAAATATTAACATTAATCCTTCATATAACCAAGGTATAAAAACTACACTTTAAGTCCCTAAAATATACAGCTTACTCAAGTAATGAATTGCCTTCCTCGAGTAATTAAGCCTTCCTCTTACTCGAGTAATCATAACACTTACTCCAGTAAAACGACTCTTGTATTACTCGAGTTACAAGTTTGTCTACTAGAGTTGACAATGGTCTATATTACTCGAGTTATCACTTTTCCTTACTCGAGTAAAACACGGCCTCGGTTACTCGAGTAACACCTTCAGACATTCAAACCGAACAAACTAAACATTTTAGCCACTTCGATCCAATTCTATATCGTTTAGCACTTAGATAACAATCAAATAACCAAGCCCAAACCATTCTATCGATTTCTCAGACTCTGAATCCACCCATTTCCACCAACAGAAGAATTCAAACAACCCAAAAATCAGATTTCAAACTTCTCACAAGAACTAAGAATGACAACCATGCTTAGGGGAGAAATCTTACCACAAATCTTCGATGAATCGATCCAAGAAAGAAAGAAAGAAAACGAGGGAGAGATGTATGACGGTTTAAGAGAATGTTCAGAGAGGAAAAAGTGTTGAAGAAAATGGATAAACTCGATTTTATATGCCACTAGCCACCACACCGCTTGCCTAGAATCATTGCTTACTCGAGTAAGTCACTCTTCAGCATGAAGAAAATGCCTCTCTTACTCGAGTAACTCAACAAGCTTACTCGAGTAATACATGGCATCATCAACTCGAGTTACACACCCACTTACTCAAGTTATCCGACTTCTTTTCACTCGAGTGACACTCTTAATTTACTTGAGTAACTTGACTTCTTCCAACAAAATTCAAAAACAAATTATTCTCTAATTTGTCAAAATGAACGGGCCCTTTCACAAACCCTAGCCACAACCCCAATTTGAAAATTTACCTTTTAACCGTTACTAATTTGTAAAATTATAAAACAGTCCCCAAAATTGATACTTTCAACCTATTAATTATTTAAAAAATAATAAAGTTGAATGAAACAAAATTACACAACAAAAAAGGCGGAATTTCACTAAATTAGTACTTAAATTGGGGTTGTACTCGTTCTATACTCACTTTTTTCTGGTTTTGCTCTCATCCGAATAACAAAGAAAAAATTAAAACAAAAATAACTCGTACTCATTATGTAAGCATTTATTTGTAAATGCACTCGTAATTTTACTGAATAATAAAGAAAATATTAAGTCGTACTCATTTTGTTCCCCTTCTGTACTCATTTTGTTCTCATTTTTTGTAAGCGTTTGTTGATGCAAGCATTTTGTCACTACACATTTTCGGACCATGACCGGCGTATGAGGCGAACCATCTAAGAAAGCCAGACCCATCTTGCACAAACCTCAGAGAACAAAACTTAACTATTTTATTACAAACAATTCCAAAACCATTTATTACAGATAATAAAGTAAAAATTCAAATTTATTTAAACATTAATTTTCATATTAATAAAAATATTGTTAAATAAGAAATCATGTTTTAAATACCAAATAATTATACAGAACCATACACCCACAAGTATCCCAGTATGGAGCAATTAGAAAATAGATAACTGGGCTCGAACAAAAGGGAAATGACTACAACTTCAAAATATCTCATCGAGTGTTGAATGCCGATAGATCACAAAAAACCAAAATCGCCTGAGAAATAAGAATAAAGGAAATAAACATAAAAAGAAAGGGTGTGAGAACCCTAGTGAGGAAACGACACTTTAGAGCGGCTCCAGGCAGAGTTGTTGCCGGTTCCGAAACCGACGGTTCCGGTTTGTCAAATATAAGAACCGGAACCGAACCGTGGTTTTTACGGTTTGGTCTGGTTTCTGTTCGGTTCCGGTTCTGGTTTTGACCGGTTTTTGACTGGTTTAACCGCCTGTTCGGTTTCAGTTCGGTTTCATGTTTTCTTTTTTTTTTTTCAAAATTTTGTTTTTAATTCGTTATTTTATCCCGTCAATTGGTTTGTAAATTTTGTTATATTCAATAATTAACTATAATACCAATAATACATTTTATTCCAAAGATTTTTTTAATAATTTTT
>CAODLS010430616.1:0-12175 GCA_948243855.1 Flueggea neowawraea | reverse complement strand
TTTATATGCCTTCTTGACTCTTATGCCCTATATCATGCCTATATACTTGCATCTACTCACTTTTCTTGTCTTATGCCTTAAGTGGAGTCATGCAATCAAGGAAGGAGCAAAAGCAATCAAAGTGGAAAATAGAAAAGCTTTCTTCACATTATCCCTCTTTACTTTACATGTCAATTTGGATTTGTCTCCTTGTTTATAGCTCTTGTTAGGTTGATCCAGCCTTATTTTGTAGAACATTGGGGACAATATTCAAAATAAGTGTGGGGGAGGGGTTTGTTGATGGCGTGATGCTTAATTGCTTATTTTGGCTTTGTTTGTGTGATTTCTCTTATTTTGTCAAAAATGCTTGAAATTTTTGCTTGAATTATGCCTTAAATCTTTTAGAATGCACCAAATTCAACATGAATAGAATTTAAATTGAATTGTTATGGGGAATCTTGTAGTGTGTGAGTGTGTTTTTAACGTGATTACTTGAGGGGTGCATGCTTTTGAAAGAAAGAAAAAGTTGTATTTTGGCATTTTGAGAGGGCGAAATTGGAAGTTTCTTTGTTGGCAACTCTAGTCCATATGTGGAGGCATAACAAATGTTTTCAAACTTAAGCTAAGTGGGTAGGCGTTGATGTGTTTATTTTTGAAAATTGGAGTAAGCTTGGCTTAATCAAAATAAGTTGGTGCATAAAGTAAAATTGTATGTGTTTGAAAGAGTGAACCTAAACAAGGACAATCGAATGAGGTTCTAATCTTGAGGTTGAAAAGGTTAGTACACCCAAGAGATCATAAATAAGTGTTTTTATACAAGAACCTTTAATTCGCTGACTACGTTTGTAGTACCCTATAGGAAGTGAAAGTTCCACAAGTGATGAGCTTTATGTTGATAAATGTTTATATGTTGGAAGTGCAAGCACCAAAAGCGAAATTTTTCTAAAAGGCCAAGTTTACTCCTACAATCTATGAAATGGTCATTGTTTTGTTTACTTATTTAGCAATGGGGGAGATAAACTGAATAGATGCCAATGGACTAAGGGAGTTGATGAATTGACTTTCAACATTGCAACGTCTTAATGTCGTGGTTTTGTTTTCTTTGTAAATGTTGAAAAACTTGCATGCCTCACTTGATAATTTTTCTTGCGCACTTGTGTATTGTAAGATTTCTCGTACCACTTTGATTTGAATTTTATTTTTGTCCCGGGATAAGAATTGGTTTGCTTGGGGATAAGCAAACAAGTAAGTTTAGGGAAATTTGATGTATGCTAAAATTGCATACATAATTGGCAAAGATTTCTAGCATTTTGGTCCAACAATTGAATATTTATTATGGTATTTATATAATTATTGTATTTTGTAGGTTTGATTTGAATTGCATGAATTTGGATTAAAAATACGAGAAAATGCATGAAGATTTGATGTTCAAGATACAAATGAGATGCAAGATGGAAAGGCCCGAGAGAACCAAAGAAGAGATGAAGAAAAAAAATGAAAATGGGTAAAAAAGGGTCACCACGGCCGTGGCAACGTTGCAAATGGATCTCTTCCTTGCCGAAAATCACCACGGTCGTGACGATGCTGAAATGGAATTCTTCTCCCTGCCGAAAAGTGTCACGGCCATGGCACTTAAAGTACCATGACCGTGGCACTCCTGGAGCTCAAAATCAACATGTGACGCAAAAGCCAATTCTTGTGGGGACCAAAGGCATCTTTGAGGGCATTTTTAAGAGAAATTTTATGGGATTATTAGGTCATGTGAGGGGTATAAATACTCCTAAAACTTGCTCTTTTGGGCATTCTTGGACTCCTAAGAATCATTCTCTTTGCTTCTTCAATTTTTAGATAGAATATTCTAAGGTTTCAAGAAGGAGGGGAAGACTTGAAGATCTTGGGTTTCTCTTCAAAGTAACATTGGAGAGGGGTTCTTAGCTTCCATCTTTTCACTTTGTCTTTATCTTTTTAGCTTAATTTCCATGTTTTGCTTTTATTTCTATTTTTCCTTTATGTTAATTATGGTAGCTTAAATCTCTTGTTAGGACTTAGAAATGTAAGTTATTGATGAATATTTGCTTATTAATGAATGGGTATTGTGTTTTATGTTTAATATTTGAAGATTGATTAATGGGTCTTGTGATTTATGTTCTTAATTTGATGTTTGCCCATTGAAAATGATTTAATGGCTTGTTTTAATTGACTATTGTTGAGATTGATCACCTTGATGGTAGTTTAGATAATCCTAGTTGATGGATAGAGAGATGAAAGCTAGGAGAGGTCAACTTGCATTAAAATTGTGTGGTTTAAGATAGAAATATACCTATGCCTACAATGTGCTCGATGAAATTTTTCAATGGTTTAATGAACCTAGTTTAGCGAATTGAGGCCGAGAGAACACTTTTTCTAAATGTAGGTATGACTTAAATAACCTTAAGAGAGACTTTAGGCTAGGTTGGTAGAGAGAACACTCATTTCCAAAACCCCATTCATTAATAGCAAATAGGAATCTTTAGTTGAAATCTCGAAAGTCCTAACGCTTTATTAATTATTTTTTGCTCCTTTTTTCAATTGCTTGCTTTATTAATCTTGCCTTTAATTAAAAAAAATCCAAAAATCAAATCATGTTATTTATTGCTTTTATTTTAAGAATTGATCACATTTAGTACTCGTTCATTTGGGTTCGATATCCTTGGAATACTTTCAAGTAAAACTACATCGATTCTATTACGCTTGCTAGAACCCGATCAAATTGATACCATGTAATAATGAACATTTGGATTTGTTGACTTTATCAATTTAAGTTTTTTGTTCCAGTAAGTAAGGAAACCAATTTGTCTCTGAATTTGATGGATCATCTGATGAGAATGAATATATTTTCTCTTTCACGTTTGAAGAACTAATTTTTATTAGTATTGTTATTTGCCTATTATTTTTTAGCTTAGAACATATTAATTTTTGTTCCTAATGAATACTAACAATCTACACCAGTGTTTGATGTTTGGGGTTGCTCATCTTTGTTTCTAATTAATATTAATTTTTGGTGTGTTACTATTTGTACAGGCAATTAATTTAATGGTTTTTTATAACTATATATTTTTTATGGTTTTTTATTTTTTTTATAATGAGACTTTTTTTGTTATAATTATAATATTTAGAAAAAGATAAAAATATATTCAAAGTATCATGTGGCATCGCTCGAGATTAACACTTCAATGTTTAAGGATAATTTAATGTTTAAGCATTTGGGTTTTATTATGGATGTTTGAGTGTAGATGGTTCCTTGGAGTATGTTATACTTTCATGATTTATGTCATTCTTGATGGTTCTATGTTTTGCATAATGATTCTGTGTAACTCCTCCTCTTTTCTTTGATAGATCTGTTAAATACATTTTGCCGCAAACAAAATAAAAATTTTGTGTACTAGAATGAAAAGAAAACTATTTGGCATTTTGTTAAATGTTTGACATGTTTTATTGGTTCCAATTAAAAGCTTTTTAGTTTCGTACATGTTCAGATCTTTAAGGTTCTGATGAAAACTCCGAGCAAGAAGTTCGTGTTTTTGTGAGAAAAAAGAGTGTGAAAGAAACACTGGAAGCTGCAGAAAAGGAGCTTCTTTTGCAACTTAAAAATGAGCAAGCCAGGCTTTCTTTCTTCTCTCCAGTTAAAATAGGAAATGATTTGGCATATTAGTTTATTTTGTTCTTGCACCGTGGAACATTTAAGCACTTATCTTATTGCTCTGAGATTGCAAGTCAGTACTTTGTGTTATTGAGTTTTTTCTTTGGAGTTTGATCAAACAAATCATGGACAATAACGTTTCTGTGCGAAAAACTCAAAATCAAAATATAAGTAGCTTGCCGAATTTAGAGAAAAAAAATGCTCTGTTTCATGTCTCATGCTACTTTTTACGCATATGACCAAACAATGTCGTTTTGCTGACATGTCAAATTTTATAGCTAATATTGTTACAAAGAAGTCTTTAATATGATATTCTTCAAAATTATATGATCGTTATATCCATGTAATGTTTATTATTTTGTTTTAATCTTAAACAACTTTTAAATTATAGTCTTTAATATTTATAAAAAATAAAAAATGTATTAATGGTATCCCAGGGCATTGGCCCGGCCTTCAACTAGTTTAGATTAATTTGAAAGGTAGAAAAACCAGGAGATTCCATGGATTGGGAATCAGGCGTGGCATTTTTTAACTTCGGGAAGAGATAATTCACACCATGCTTGAGAGAAACTTGTCTTTGTGGATTGATATCATCTTGAAACTTTTCAAAATGTCTGACTGCGCTCCAAGCATGGTCAAATTTGAAGCCGTGTTTGTAGTTGAGATATTGCATGAGCAACATTTTTGCTTGATTTAACTGCAAATGAGTTCAAAATGTTCACATGTATGTAAATTAAATGACATAAATTTTACGAGCTACTCACAATATCTTATTCTGATGCCCCTGTAGGATTTAGAAGCTCTACTTGTCAGATACATCCATTAAATTTTCTAGTGGCCCTATCAATTGTTTGCATTCATGATTGAAGGGATATTTCCGTATGCTACTCCCATGAATCTTGTTTTGATGCATTTTTACATTTCTTCAATAGGATACCAAAAGTGCTTTGAAGATTGGTTTGAGCCCATAACAGCGTCTTCAAAAATATTAATATATAATTCGCATAGCTTTGGTCTTCTACAGGAGAATAGCCATAACCACGCAAAGAAATTTTGGAAAGATAGATATTTTGGAAAGTGCAGAAGGTTGGGGTGAGATTTGAGAGAAAGTTGAGAGTTTATATAGATAGTAAAAGAAAATATTTTGATAAATATGTATATAATGAGTATCTGGAGCCATAATAAGGATCGTTGGATGGATTTCGCCCTAACGTCAATTGTATGAATAGTTTTATCTTTTCAGAACCTCATCAGAAAGGCATCTTGAGAGTCATCCCTTGGATGGATTTTTTCCTAATCTGAACTGTCAGATTGGTTTTATCTTTTCATAATGTCAACCGTTGCATGGATTTTGTCATAATGGATTTCCAATTCAGAGAATCATTGAGATTAATGAGTGATTCATAGATGTACATATGTGTTCAAAGGTGTTAATACTGCATAGGTGTTCAAAAATTTTCATATGTGTTGAAAGGTATTCATAGGTGTACAAAGCTGTACAAATGTGTTCAAAGGTGTACAAACAAATACATAGGTCACTACAAGAAATAACATTTTTTGGTACAAAACGTTTCATCCCCGAAGAATGCATTTTCGTCTAGAATTGTTTTTAGGAATGAACAAAATGGTGTCTCTAATGACGCATTGGTAAAAGTCTTTAAGGACGAAAAAACGAAGTCGTCCATAAATGTTAGGTATTTGTGGACAAAAGATAATGTCATCCGCTATTAGTCGTCTTTCAATCATAGTAATTTCCTATAGATTCAATTTAAATAATACAATTATAATCTATAATTTATAAATATTTAAATGAATAATACCAATTATTTTGAGTTTTAAATCAAATATCACAATTGAACAAAATGATTCGTCCATTGTATGATGACATCAGTAAAATTTTTCAGACAAAAACAAAATACCCATAAAAGTATACATATTTTCATTGTCTTAACATTTCTAGCATGCGAAACCAAGCAAAATACCAAGTAGAGTTTCATCCATGTCGAACAACCACAAACGCTGCTAATCCTTGATTGTGGTGCGTTTGTAGTTTACTTTGATTGGCAGCATTTTGTGCACTTCTGGCCTTTAGGAATCAATAATTACAACAAGTGCACTTTAAGTAAGAATTATTTAAATGGAAGCCAATTTAAAAAGAATAAGGGATACAAATTGAGAAAATATACCTTAACTTTTGGATCATCCCAATGAGTGACAAAGATTTTTCCAATGCTCTTGAGTTAATGTTTCATAGTCTGGTTTATTTCTTTTTGCATCCTCAACAGAATCAAAGTGCAAAAAATGTTGTTTGAAGCATATCTTGGTTTACGCATTTGAGTTTTCAAATGTTGTTCAATCTTTTCTTGAATGCTTTTGTCATTCCATCAACAATTTGTAGTTGCATCTACAAATCAACTAATATCATTAGAACAAATGTCAATTAAAAAGAAGATAAAACGAGAAAAATAAACTTACGTCTAAATGATCCATTGCAATATTGAAAATATCCTCCTTGATATCACTCCATTTCTTTGGCACCAGTATACATTCTCAAGATATAAATCTCAATTGATTTCAAAGTTTTCCTGATTGTAGCCTGTCAACTGGCCTTTCTTGTTCCACATCAATATGAATTTTCAACTTCTTTCCAGCTGCTTTGTTAATTTTTTTTTTATCCTTTGCCTCGGGTACGACCCGTTTGCCTTTTGTTTTTTGTTGCACCTACAACATCTAGAACGATATCTCTATGATTCAGAATCTTGCTCCATGGACCCTTATCTTCTTTGCTTCCTTCGAGTCTTCAACCAATTCTCCATTCTACAAGTATTTTTTGATAGGGGCCCTCCAGTCCTCTATTTCACCTCCTATATATAGCACTTCTTTTTTCCTCAATGGAAGGCATTTCAAGCACCTCCATCTTCACCATTCTTGCCTTTCCTTCTCTTGATGAAGCGAGTTTTGACAAAGCATCAGCATGATTGTTCAAGGATCTATTATTTTGAATCAATTGAAAGATTTCAAACATATTTGCTAACGTTTGCACCTTTTTCAAGTATTGAGCCACGATCGGCTCTCTAGCTTCATATTCTCTCTGATATTAACTTTTTTTGCGTGCAACTCTTTTGCTAGCTTTATTCCTTCTATTAACGCTTCATATTTAGTAATCTTGTTTGAACTTTAAAAAGAAAATCTCAAGGAGTATTCAATCACATCTTCAAATAGAGAAATCAACACAACTCTTGCGCCACCTCCCTGCATGTGTGATGCTCCATCAACAAAGGCCTTCCATTCCTCTATGTTTTCTCTTTTCAGTTCTTCTGGAATGTGAGCACATTTTACTATGAAGTCTGTTAAGACTTGTCCTTTGATCGCTTGTCGTGGTTTGAAGTGAATATCTAATTCTCCAAGATCTATTGCCCACTTGGTAAGTCACCCTGAGCACTAAGGTTTTTGCAATATTTGCCTAAGTGGCTGATTAGTGAGTACCGTAATGGTGTGAGCTTGGAAATATGGCCTTAGTTTTCTTGTTGTCATGACCAACGCTAATGCAACCTTTTCAGTATGAGAGTACCTTGACTCTGCCCCCATAGAGTATTTTACTCACATAGTAGATGGGTTTATCAACCTCAGCTTCCTTCCTAAGTAGTACTGCACTTAAGGCCGCCTCACTAACTCCCAAGTATACATACAAAGGTTCTCCTTCCTCTACCTGGTCAATAAAGGGATTTCCCTCAAATAATTTTTCAAGTTCTGGAACACTTCTTCGCATTCTTTTGTCCATTCAAATCTTTTTCCTCCCTTAAAGTTTTGAAAAACGGAAGACTTCGCTCTGCTGATTTTGAAAGAAAGCAATTCAAAGCTGGAAGCTTCCCTGTCAAGTTTTGTACTTCCTTCACTGATGTGGGTGATTCATTTTTATAATGGCTTGTATTTTTTTGGGGTTTGCTTCAATTGCTCGTTGAGTTATCATAAATTCGAGGAATTTTCCAGCGCCAACTCCGAATGAGCATTTACTTGGATTCAACCACATATCATATTTTCTCATCACGTTAAACACTTTTTTCAACTTGTCAACATGACATTCTTCTCTCCTGCTTTTCATGATCATGTCATCAACGTATGCCTCCATGGTGTTGCCCAATAAATCTTTGAAGACTTTGTTCACCATTCTTTGATATGTGGCTCCTGCATTCTTTAGACCAAAAGGCATGACCCAATAGCAATATGTCCCTTGTTCTATTATGAAGGCAGTTTTTTCTTCATCCAGAGGATGCATCATAATTTGATGGTATCCCGAGAAGGCATCCATGAAGCTTAACAACTCGTACTCAAATGTCTCATCCACCAGTTTATATATCCAAAGAAGCGGGTACGAGTCTTTTGGGCATGCTTTATTTAAGTCAGTGAAGTCCACATTCTCCATTTTTCGTTTGGTTTAAGGACCACTACTACGTTGGCCAGCCAGTCTAGATAGAAGACTTCTCGGATAAAACCTGCTTTAAGGAGTTTATCTACCTCCTCTTGTGCAAACTTTTGCTTTTCCCCACCAATATTCCTCTTTTTTTGTTTTACGGGCCGCACCGTAGGGTTCACATTGAGATGGTGTGAGATCACCTCAGGATCTATAACGGGTATATTAGTTGGGCTCCATGCGAAGATGTCAGCATTTTCCCTTAAACAATCAGTAATCTCATCCTTTACACATTTGGGAAGCTGAGTTCCCACATATAAAAGTTTCTCACTATTGGCTTCATCTAGTTTTACAACTACTAATTCTTCAACTGGTTTGGGTTTAGACGTCTCCCCTTTCTCTTCCATTGATAAGGGTTCCAACACTACCAGGTCCAACTCCTTGAACGCCTTTGGCTTAAGCTTGTGTGATTGTTCATCAATTGACAATGTTCCAACTTTCCCCTTGTTCGTCTTCTTTAAGAATGTTACATAGCATGCTCGTGCTTTCTTTTAATTTCCCCAAATCTCTCTTACCCCTTTTGAAGTTGGAAATTTCATCAACATGTAAGTCGAATACACTACTTCCCGCATGTCATTCAATAAAGGTCTTCCCAGGATTATGTTGTAAGCCGAAGAGGTTGACTTGACAACCATGTATGTTTCCATCCTTGTGACTACAAGTGGCTCACTTCCTAAGGCCGTTGTAAGTTAAATTGAGCCCACCACAGTTATGGCTTCCCCTGTGAAGCTTAAAGAGGCATGGTTACTGAATTCAACCGATTCGGGGTGAGTTTAATTTTTTGGAAGCAATTCCAGTAAATCAAGTTTACTGAACTTCCACTATCCACCAAGATTTTCTCCACGGATACTTTGCAACAACTGCAGAAATCACCATTGGGTCATCATGGGGTGTCTTGATGTCCCCTTGGTCTGCTAAAGTAAATGTGATCGGGGCTTCATCTTTGTCTTCTTTCACCACTGAGTTCACTTGGAAGGCTTCCCTTGCATAAGCCTTCCTTGAAGATGATGTACTTCCTGATATCGTTTCTCCTTCAGCAATTGGGGGAGTTCTTCATTCATTTCTTCTTCCTTCATTTTGGGGCCTTCCATCATGCCCATTTTCTATACGTCTATTATCGTACCTCTGCTCATCACGACGATCATCGTACCGATGAAGATCACCATACCTTCGATTGTCGTACCGTCTTCCCTTTTGAGAGTAGTTATTGTTTTCGTTCTTCCAAGCTTGAAACCTTTCAAGCCTTCCTTCTCTAATTAAAGCTTTGATTTGATTCATAAGATCACAACACTTCTCTGTTGAGTGGTCATACGTATCATGGAGTTTGCAGTATGCTTCTTCATCTTTGCCCATCATTTTATTAGTTTTTTTAGGAAAAGTATGAGTCCAGAGCTTTGAATGGATGCTAAGATGGATTGTCTCGACTCATTGAGGGGAGTAAATTTCTCAAATCTTGGCTTGGAGGATGCCCTAAAATTGTTTCCCTTGTCCTTTTTCTAACGGGCTCCTCTTGAACCTCTTGTTCCTTTCTTTTGCGCTCCTTTCATCTTTAGAGTTTACTATTTTCATCATCTTTGCTCGGATGACAGACTTGTTTGCCATCACAATGTCTTTGGCTGATCAAGTAGTAACGATTCTTGCAATGGTATTGATCGTGTACCTTGCAACATGGCCGCCACTGCCACTTCTGGTTGCAGTTCACGAATCTCCAAAGTTGCATTTCTAAATCTATCAACATATACTAACGAAGGGACTCCTTCTCCCCTTGTTTCACACTTAGCAAATATGTGGCATCCTTATTTCTCTTACCGTTTATTATGAACACGGTAATAAACTCCATTTTTAGTTAGGTGAAGCATGAAATATATGCTTCCTTAAGCCCATTCAACCAATCGCGGGCGACATCCTTCAATGTTATTGGAAAAAATCAACACATGATGGCATCCTCCCATCCATGCAAGAGCATGACCGCCTTATAATTTTGAACATGCTCATAAGGGTCTTCCTTCCAAATGAAAGAAGAGAGTTGAGGCATCTTAAAACTTTGATGGGAATGGTTTCCCCATAATCTCTTTCGTGAAAGGGATCTTTCCATCTCGTTTTTGATCCACATCGGGCACAAGCTTCTTTTGTGCTAGGATCTTTTCTACGATCTTTTCCATGTCGTCGATGTCCTTGGCGGTGAACAATGAATGGTCATCCGGCTCTAGCTTCTTTGTCATGGCTTTTAGGGCTTCCTTGCACGTGCTTTCAACCATTTCATGGTATCGTTCCTTCTCTCTTTGGGGATGGTTCATTCCTTCCCCTCTTTGGAGTGTGCCATGTCGTTTGTTTGGGAATTGCATTTCCCCATCCACCATGTGACGAGGAAAGGATTCATGAAGGTGATTCTCTATAGGTGCCTTTTGCCTCTCACTTGCAGCACATATGTTCACACCTTGAGGGAGAGGTAGTTGAAGGGCTACTGCTTTGAGAGCCTACACCAACTCTTGGATCATCCTCCGATTCTCTTGGTTCTCACGCTTCAAGGCCTCCAACTCCTCAAGCGGGATTGTAGCAGCTGCCACCCTTGAAGTACATGCTCCTCGAGGGTTCAAATGGCTTTAAACATATTGGTCTTCCTCCTCATGGTGGTCAACCACTTGAGATCTTGTATGCACTCCCATCTTGTGGTTGATGGTCTTTTCTTAGGAAATCGTTGATGATGACGAATAGGTGGAGAACACGATCTTTTATTTGTTTCCCACAGATGGTGCCAATTGTTGTAGCCTGGAACAACAATGAAGTCAAATTATCTTCAAATCTTCACGTAAATCCTGCAAAATAAACAAAGTCAGAAATCGAAGGTTGATCCCCCGATTGCACTACGATACTTAAGTCAGTAGACTGTTTTGGCAGAGTTTTGAGAATTCTCTAAGCAGTGAAAACGTACCTCTCATTGAGGTGAGGGGTGCTATTTATAGAGTGATGAGCTGAGGAATGATCTTCCTTTGAATTTTAAACGTAATAATATTAGCTCTTCAAATCCATTAAGATATGCTCCCTTTCTATTTTTAAGCCACATGCAAAAAATGTAATGTTTGAAGAAGTCTTGTAGAAGGTGGGTCTTCCTATATTGACTCGACGTATTTGCTTGGATGGACTTTTGGTCTAAGTCACATCAGATCATTAATCTATAAATGACCACCATCTATGTATGGGCTTAAACGAAGGGAAAAACTCAATGTACAAACGACCACAAATTTTGTGTTAGAAAACTAGTTTGGTTGCACGCTTTTATTCCAAAAAAAAAGGTCAGATTTCTTGGAGATCGCTATTTTTGGAGTATTTTGTAAATCAGTCCCTGTGATTTAGAAATCAATCGCTTCGCTCCTTAGATGTTAATACCGTTAGTTTTTAACGTGCCATGTCAAATTTGTGGACAGGGTAGATGGGCTCACTAGAGTTTAAATTTTAAAGACTATTTTACCCCTGATCTATTCCCATCTCATATTTCCTTCCTGCCTCTCTCTTCTTCCCTTTCTTTCACCTTCTCTCTCTCTCTCCATTATTACATCTCTCCATCTCCATTTTCATCATAACCACCCAAACAGAACCAACCTCATCCCCACCCAATACCATTATAATCAACTCATTAACAACTTACCCTCATAATTAAAATCGACCCAATAAATTAAAAACCCACCTAAACTGTTAAACCAACTTATTAAATTAAAACCCACGCAAACTATAAAATTAACACATTGAACTAAAAACCACTCAAGCCTCAAAACCAACTCATTAAACAAAAATCCTACCAAATCCTCAAATCAACACAGTCAACTAAAACCCATCGAACCACTCTTTCTCTATCTCTCGCATCTCTATTTGGTTTGCTTCACATCTCCATTAGAGCATTACAATGTTTGCTTCATATTCTTTCCCACTCTCTCTCTCTCTCTCTCTCTCTCTCTCTCTCTCTCTCTCTCTCTCTCTCTCTCTCAATCTCTCTCTGTCACTCAGTAGAACGGGGGGCGGAGATAAGAGAAGAATAGAAAGTAAATACG
>CAODLS010430393.1:0-11859 GCA_948243855.1 Flueggea neowawraea | reverse complement strand
AGATAACAATCGCTTGAATTGATCTCTTGAGATTATAAAACCTAAGCATTTACATCTTCTAAGTTGATGCATCCCTTTCGCAGAAGGAGAGAACAATCGCTCGGAAGATCTCTTGACATTCTAAAATCTAAGGATGCAATTTACATTACCCAACTTTCTTTCTCATCATCTTTCCTCACTCTCCTCAAGGATTCTTCCACTCGGATGGAATGATCCTGAGGTGTTAGCTCCTGAGTCTTAGAGTAATTAAAAGATTTCACTGTCTTTATCTCAGCCAAGAAATCTATTCCCTAGGAATATAACTTCTTATAACTCGTTACTATACCATTCTTATTGTCTCACTATTAATGTATCATTTTGACATAGCTAGGTACCTAAAACCATAAGCCTTTTTGTCGTGATTGACAAAGGAATCGCGGACATTGCCGATATATCTATTGGTTTCAAGTGGTTTAGGTCATATACTCGACCAATCCACAACCCATGAGATATATAAATAATGAACTTAAAGGGCATATGGATTTTTAACATTGTGTTATAATTCTATCTATAATAAGGAAAATTTTATTTGTTCCTTCCGCTATGCGTATTATTCGCAGAGTGTAGCAACAAACAACTTATGTTCAATTCCCTTTCAACACATAAAGCTTTGGACGCACCTTGTAGATGTTTACAACCTCAGTAGATCCATACAACTTTATTTGATTCTCATATTGACTTACACGGAGTAAGAACTAACTGAGTTATTCTTACTTATGAGAAATAAAATAAATATGACCGCACTTATTACAGTCATATATACAGAAGTAATGAAGTTGTAGGCCTTAGTCTTTCCCTATCATTATTTTTGATGTCAAACATAAAAAAAAAAAAGTGGATTAATAACAACGGATACTTTAGCTCAGTTTGCCTTTCAAAATGGTTTTCTCTCTATTTTTTTTAATACTCGCAATCAGATAATCTGAACTCAAACAATTGTCTAATACTCCCACTGAGCTAATCAAACTACTAAATTTTGCCAAAGTGGTTAGTTTGGTTGCTTTAACTTCACATACTCAAACAATTGTCTAATACTCCCACTGAGCTAATCGAACTACTAAATTTTGCCAAAGTGGTTAGTTTGGTTGCATTAACTTCACATAATCCCTTAGGATCATGTGAAGCAGCAAGAATGAAAACTTGATTTTCCAATACTCAGGTTCTTTACCTTAACTAAGAAACCATTTTTAGTGCCAAAGTAGTCACCCACTCAAACACGGTATAACAATTCCGTTATTGTTAGAACACAAATTGAAGACAAACTTCAATAAGTTCATGACATAATCTACCGCAAGAAAAAAGGTTCGGCTTTTGAACAAGACTAGCTTGCTCATGCCAATTCCTTAAACTCCCACTTTCGAGTTGTTCTTTGCGTACTCAACTTGTTCCTTCTTAGAACTAGTGAAGGATCCTTAAGATTGAATAAACCGTCGGCTAAAGACGAAATTCAATAAAGAACATCGAACAAGGCAAATCTTTTCACTTGTGTGAGTTTGAGCTAAATACTCTAAAAGGTGCATTTGTCCACATATGATGTATCTTTGGTAGTTTAACATTTTACTTGTAAAATGTTATCATTGTTCACATTCAACGATTTCCTTGAAATTCTGTCTATTCTCCACTTCTTAAGGATTTAAGGTTCTTAAACATTTTCCTTGCCTCTATATTGGAATTTCTCTAATAGAATAAGAAGTAATCGAATTCCTCACGATCTTATGTTGGAGATAAGTGCGGGTTAGGTGCAACTCAATTTTCTCCTACGTTATATGCAATAAGTGGATAACAAATTTGGACCCTGTCATTGACCAATTTATGACCAATATCACTAGCTCTCTAATTAGTATCAGTATAAACGGTCAAAGATCATGAGCTAAGTTAGTGTTAAGTTAACTAACCGCTATTTAAATGCAAATTTTAAATACATTGCATCTTTATACTTGCATAAATAGCCTAGTGAATTCATCATATTTTAAACTAACAAGATTGAAAGTCCTAGTAGGGGGAAAGGAATGGTAATCCAAGAGGAGATGAATTGGGTTTTTAGCAAGTTAAAAACTTTGTTGAAAATCGTTGGCAAATTAAAACAAATAACAAAGTTTTCATTAAAACTTAAAACAAAGAGTAAATGCGAAAGCTCTAAAGATCTAATCCACACACAACAATGTAAATCAAATGCAATGAAAGCAATTAAGTAAGAGAGTAAAGGAAGAGATGGCAAATCCGATTTGTAGTGGTTCAGTCCTCCTTGACCTACGTCCACTCCTCTAGCTCAACTAGAGAATTCCAATCCACTAAACAAGAAAACTTTACACATTGTTTTTGCGGGTGGAGGGAAATCGTTACACCTTGTTTTTGCAGGATCAACAAGAAAACCTTTACACATTGTTTTTGCGGGCTTAACAAGAAAACCTTTTCTCTAGTTTTTGTGAGCTCAACTAGAAAACTTTAACAATTAGTTTTTGCGGGCTCAACTAGCAAACCTGACCTCTAGTTTTTGCGGGATCAACTAGGAAACCGAACCACTTGTTTTTGCGGAATCAACAAGAAAACCAAACTCTAGTTTTCTAAGGCTCACTAGCAACCACTCTTGTTTTTTTAAGGCGCAACAAGGAACCTTTCTACCCAAATCAAACAACTTTGCTTGTTACAAATTTAATCCAAGCGTATAGCAGATTAAAGCTCGCTCAAATCCAATAGTAAGATAGCAAGTAAATAGCTCAAATGGGTTAGAAAGGTAGGAGTGAGAGAGAAAGTAAATAGCAAGTCTTAGAAAATGTCTCTCTTGTCTTCCTTTTGACCTTGGACGTCTATTTATAGCCACTTGAAAGAATATAGCCATTGGAGCCTCAAAGTAGCTATTGTGAGAGAATGAAACATTCTGTTTTAAATGACGTCACCTTGTACAACATGCATTTTATCTCCCTCTACATGGGTTGTACTTTGTTCCATTGAGTTCTGTGTGACTTGATAACAATTCAACACGTCTTGCAAGAACTTCAGTAGCCACGGTCTTGAATGGATTGTCATCAATGTGCGTTGTATCTTCTTCAACGTGCTTTGATCATATATCAACGTGACTTGTGGCTTGTTCAACATGAGTTGTTCTTCCTTCTAGAATATGCACATTTCACCCAGTGAATCTTCAACGTGACTTGTTCCTCATTCAACGTGCGTTATCAACTTCATCTCAAGATTGTACCTTTAATCCATGTCAGTGTCTAAGAGAATATTCAAATTCAAATATCAAGGATCTTCTTTGCTTTGTCCTCATCTGACCTCGCCAATGTGTGTTGCACTGTTTGTAATGTGCGTTGGGCAATTCATCAAAGGTTGCACCTTTTTCTCTACAACATGCCTTGTATCATTCACGAAGGCCAATAACGTGCATTGTAGCTTGTGTAACATGCATTGGTGATCATATGATACTTTGCACTTCTTGAATGGATGATCATACGCCTTGTATCGAGTGTAACGTGCCTTAATGCCATTTTCATCATGATCAATGTGACTTTCATATGCATAGCTTTCTTTGTATGGAGACATCAGTAAGTCTGCAACTTAGCACATCTTTCATAGATGTTTTGCAATCATCATCATCATCAAAACCAAAATCAACAAAGATGACGTTCGAAATGGAATTTTCTCACTTCCACATCTCACAGAAATTTCAGTCTAAATTGTACTGAGTGTTTTTCTACTCCTATCTGAATTCGGTCATAACCAATTTCAATGGGGCATGAGCTTTTCCTATTAGAGTACACGTAAGATTTACATAATTTAGGGTTTACAATTGTTGTTGTCATAGCTCATCATAAGTTCTTGTGTGGCTCAGCATCAATCGGCTTAACAAGCAGTGAATATAACAAATAACATGACCATCATTAAGACATAGTTGCACACAAATAATTTGTAATACCCCACCCATTTCTAACATGTCTTCTGTAGCATTTTGATCAGTCCCAATTTTTTTCTATCGATTTTCGTTGTAGCATTTGGAGTTTGAGGATGTTGAAGATGTGAATTTTTCAAAATTTTCAAGGTTAAGTTGATATTGGTTCGATCTTGAATGATTGGAGTGTTGAGTGGTTGATTAATGATTTTGGAAAGGAGTTACTCGATTAAGATGAGAGTGGTGCTCGAGTGAAATGGGTAATGGCTTACTTGAGAAAGCAATTTGGTGTTACTCGAGTGAGACGAGCCTTGTTTTACTTGAGTAAGAGATCATGTTACTTGAATAAGTCGATCCTGAGATGAACTTCTGGGAAAAATCTTACTCGAGTAAGAATAGGTGTTACTCGAGTAAGATGGGTGTTACTCGAGTAAGATTGGGTTGTCACTCGAGTGAGCTATGCAATATGGATGAACGACTCGTCGTTTTGGCCAGGGTCTATATATACCCCACCTGACTCTCTTGTTCTTACACTCTCATTTCTCACTCAAATCACTCTCATTCACTCCAAAATCATCTCTGGTTGTTCTCCATCCTTCCTAGTTATCTCTTGAGGTAAGATTGTGTTTCCATATCTCTCATTTCATCATTTGTTCAAGATTGTTCATATTAGGGTTTTGGGTAAAATATTCATATGTTCATTTCTGAGATGCTTTTGTTATAAGGATGGTTTGGGGTTGTTAGATCGTGCCTTTGGGTCTCTAAAAGCACTTAGATTAAGCTTGAAATCATAAGTGTTAAGGATGTTCATAAATGAGTTTGGTCATCTCGTTTTTGGTCAATTTTTGAATGATTTCGAGTTGTTATGATTAATTCAATCATAGATAAATGTTCAGAAGGTTGATTATGGTCAATGTGGGTGTTTATACATGATTTTTACCAGTGGAATAGAGTGTATCAAAATCTGAAAAATTCTGGACAAGTGTGTTACTCGAGTAATCCATAGCTTAATATTACTCGAGTAAATGAATTGTGTTACTCGAGTAAGCCATGGGTCTGGGAGACCAAAGATGTAATTTTCGTAGTTTGGTGATTTCTAATAGTTATGGGGCCTAATTTGGAGATTTTAACTAATTGGAGGACTAGTAGGACCCTTTGAGGGCTAATTGGTAAATTTCAAAAAGTTTGAGGACTAAAGTGTAATTTTATGGAAGTCGAGGACCAAACTGTAATTTTATGAGATGTTTGACTTTCGAGGTGGCAGCGTTGGATCTTTTACCGAAATAGATTTCTAAGGGTTTGAATCAGCATTTGCATATCATGCATTCAGTATTGCCATAGTACCATAATTTGACAATTGTCTTGTAATAATTGTTTCAGCTTCGTATCCTGGTCAGCGAGGTTAGCCGACCCCGGTGGTACAAGATTTAGCCATTCAGCTTGGATTCCCAGGTGAGTGAAATGACATCTTCAAACACATAGGTTGTGTCTCTTAAACTTATATTGTTTTTGTTGTGTCAGGACCTTTGCATATAATTTCGAATTTCTAAAGGATCGGTAAATCCTAAAAATAATTGGACTGATGTGAAAACCTCTGTTGTGTAAATTAAATTTTGATCTAGGATTTTTTGATGGTTTTGAAAATAAATATTATGTTTTAATGTTTATTTTTAATTTCGGTAACAAGCATTATGTTATGGATTTTTAGATATATTTTGAATATAAATTATTTTTTTGGGATTTGAGAATGTCTTTGAGACAAATGATTTGTTCTGAGATAAATATATTTTCTATGTTGAGTATTATGTTCTGAAATAAATAAAAGAATTTTCTGTAGTAAACAATCTGTCTGCAAATAAGTGTATTTCGGTATAAATACTCTGTTCAACACTTTGAATATTTTTGAATAAATATTTGTACATATTTTTGGAAAAGTGTTCGATATGGGGCACATTTTATTATGGGGTCAAACGTAACCTTTGGTATACCAATGCGAAGACTTAGATATTAGGGTTGATGGTAACATATAGTTACCAAGGTAGGTGGTAACTAGTGTGTAGCGTAACACACGTGACTATTCTCTAGTGTCAAGAGTCAACGCTTGATATTTTGTAGTGGCGATGGTCCACATATGGGTTATTCAATGGTTATGGTTCACGTTTAACTCTTGTATGATAGGTTCTAGTCCCATATCTAATCGTTTTGGCACGAGAAATGTTGGTTCGATCCCAACTTCAGTGAGTCTATGTTATTGCTCATTTTCCTGCGGTGTATTATTCTGTGAGCCTAGTGACACATATCTAGCTGGAGCACAGGAACTGCAATGCTCGCGGATGTGTCGAGATCAGTATCTTCTCAGTTACAGCCTTCAGACCCTTAGGGTGGACAAAGAGTACTATTTATATCCCTTAAGGTTGTCAACTGTTAGCCCTTTTGAGTCGGATACTTTTTGGACTCTCAAGATTGCTAAATTATTCTGATCTGATCTAGCCAACACAGTTCTAATATAGTTCGGACATATGATCAGTGATCATCAGTTCTGTGTATCATTTGGAATGATATTTGAAATACATTATTTTTGACTCTAAAAATGATTTATGAATTTCAACTCTGAAAATATTAAGTAATTCTATTTGAAAACATTTTGGTATTTCTTACTGAAAACGATTTGGGAATTTCCCTAAAATTATTTTTAACACTTATTATCTATAATGTTTTGAGGAAATATTTTGAAAGAAGGTATTCAACTATTTTATATTTTGAAACTAAGAAATTGTAGGGTCAAGTATAATCAGACTATAATTAGGAATTTTTAAGTTCCCATATTTACCTTCAGCTTGTTATTGGTTAGATGTTGTGATGAAGGACGATTTGCTATGTGGGAATATGTTGTACAGTGATGGGGAAATTCAAGCGGTGTGTAGGTTTTGGTTTCAGTCTTTGAGTGTGTGACTAAGCTAAGGAAAAGAGAGTTATGTATAATTTGCCGACTTAGGAATGTGATGATGGCTGCCAACTTATACATCTCTTCTTATCTTCATTTCCTTCTATGGCCTTCTAATTATTATGTTGATTGGTTGTTTTGGGTGGCTGTAGATGAACTTAGGAATTGATATTGTACTTAATTATGATGTTAAAGTGACAAGTGTAGCTACGGGTAAGTGCCTAGTTTCTTTATATGAATACCAAAACAATTTTATCCATTAGTCCCATTTTTTTTCATTTGTTGGCTTTCTATTCCATATATTTATTTCATTACATGAGCTTTCTTTATAATTTTGATCCTATATATCAACTCCAAATCTATTTTATCATATACTACAAATAAGATTTTAACTCTAATTGTAGATTCAACACAATATTTTTAATCTACGTCAACTACGATTACGTGATTGTGCTTATAATTATTTTCTAACTAGTTCTTCAACTATTCATCTTTGCATCCTATTTTATCACTATAAATAACAAATTCTATATGAAAATGTTTATGCAATGCATGTATCAATAAATGTATGTTGTTGTTGTCTTCCTTGATTGCGAATGATTTTGAAACTAATTTCGAAGCTATGATACTATATATACTGTGTATACGTATGTACATCTATATTTGCATGTGAAGTTTTCTAAACGTTTTCAAGCTGTCTTTGTGAGGCACGTATGAGGCAATCTGGAGTGTGGTTTTTTTACTAGGAATTCTTACCCCTTTCTTTTCTGTCTATTCTCTTTACTCCTATTTTTCAGGTGATTTTGGTTGAGTGCGGATCGTTGGCATTCAACATTTGGTGAGGCACTCTGGAGATTTAGTCAGTGCCCTTTTGTTCGGGCTCAGTATGTAGTTTGTTAGTTGCTCCATACCGAATAATGGGTTATGACTTAGTATATGTTATAAAATGTTTGATGGTTTTACTCATTTTACTTATATTAATTTTGATAGTATTATATCTATATTGTTTTCTTATTTATATCGTTTTACATTCAATAAATGTTTTGATAAATGATCGTTTGGGTATAATATCTGTATCTCCAAGGCTTGTGCAAGATGAGTTGGGCTTTCACAGACAGTTCACTTTATACGCCGGTCACTGGTCCGAAAACTGGTTGTGACATAATTTACATAATAATACAAATATATTTACTATCCAACCAAAAATTAAACTAGCATAGTCTCTTATTAAGATTTGAATTGAAATGTACACTAGGTGAACATTTACCATCTCCGTCATAATAATCAACTATACAATATTTAATTTCATAAACAGTAAATAATGACTATTCGAGTTCACTTTTAAAGTCCACATGACTTAGGGAATCCATGTTGGTCATCTCAATTATTAAGACAAACTCAATAATTTGGCAATATATTCAACGCACAAAAAATATGACATATTAAATTAAGGCAAATCAACATAACAACAACAACAACAACAACAACAATAATAATAATAATAATAATAATAATAATAATAATAATAAGCCAAAACAATAAATGAAAACATCATTTATTGAACCAACATACAATCCAAAAAAATATATCTCAATATTAATATACATGCATCAACATTGGATAACATCAACATACAAACAATGCTTACAAATATCCTATCATAATACTACATGAATATAGTATTAAGCTTATGTCTACCAATTAGATATGAACCTTTTGCAAAGTGTTACAATAGAATTCATAAGTTGTTGTGCTAACTTATCAATAATTCCAACTTATCAATAATTCTCTTAATCATACGACCTGAAAGTGGTTCTCACACTTCTCATGATCTCTTTTGCAATCATGGAGTAATGTTGCACCTACTAATTTCAAAACTTTTTACTCTTTGGAATCTCTAATTGACTTTTAATAACACTTAGAGAATCATGTTTTCATGAAATTCTAGTACGGACAAATGATGAGATATCATAACTTTTATGAAATAAGTGAACCCTTCATCACCTTTGTGCTCTTCATGCATAATTATTTCTCCCTTTATAACCACTACCTTTCCAAAAATACTCTCTTTCGAGAGTCATGCAAATTCTTTCTTAGTTCGCACTTTGTTCAATGCAATATGGTTTTAGGATTCATTTATTTGTAATAAATTACAAATAAAACGGGTATATACATATGCACATATTGCCCTAATAATCATCCCAAATATCTAAATGAGAACAATATTTACAAGTTTGTAAATCAATTATTTCGAAAACTAATTTTTAAAATAATTCTTGGTAAAAAACACAATTTTTCTATAATTTTTAACACTTAAAATTGTGCAAAAATATACCAAAAATTTCATAAAAATCCAAAATTTAATTCTGCCAAAAAGACAAAAAATGGCGTTGGGACATGTGCAACGAGCCCGCACTCGTCACGTGGACGTCACACGTGCGACCACGCGTCATCAGCACCACCTCACGCGCCACCACGCGCGGCTGCTATCTTTTGCCACATTTCGGCGTCCTATGTTGCCACGTTTCACTGCAAAAAAACTACCACGTGTCATCTCCAAAAACTGCCATATGTCAGCATCACATGTGCAACACATCGTTGTTGTGGCCACCATGTGTCGACGTCTGGTACTGCCACATGTTGGACCTATGTGCCACCATATGGCCTTTCCTCACTGGTCCACATTTGGTCCATGTGGGCGAATAAAAACTTTTCAGGTCGCCCTTTTTGGATCAGATGAAAAAATTCATCAGGAACCTTCTCACTTTTTATTTTCTGATCGGATTTTTTTCGATTTGACGACCTTTTCGATGGAATTTCGGGATGAAACTTGGTAGGCTATGTTTTTAAGATCGGTTATCTCAAATATTTTTTTGGAATTTTCAAAATCCAACTTTCACTTTTTGGCTCCTGGCGAACTCTAACCAAAAACGATGTTGCAGACATAAAGTCAAATACAACAAAAATACAGCGAGCGTCATAAACCAAGACCAACACAAGTTTACCATCAAAACATGTAAACTGGTGTTGGCTCTGATACCAATGAAGAAAAAGTATACCGGTTAAACTAATAAATAATATAATTAGTAGGTTCGAGTTACCTATATCATTTCCAGCAAAAGACCAACCAGACCTACAGCGAACAGTAAGGCCATGATCAAGTTTTAGGCATCAACGAGAGTGCTCGGATATTTTACAATCTAGATGTCACACGAATCTAATTAACTTAAGAAGAAAGAGCTCACTTTGCTCTTGTTCTTTTCATGAAGAACATGAAAATGAGATAGGGCGAGAAACGTGAAAATGGAGGGAGAGGAAGAAAATGAATGACCTCTCATTTTTCTCTTCACTATCTCTCATATTTATACAACATAAATATGGGCCTAATGGGATTGGGCCCATGGGCTCGGTCAGCTCCTAACTCAATCAGGCTTGCCAATTGATCTCAATTTATGGTCCTGATTCATACCTTGACCGACCGAGTTCGATTCACCTGTCATGGGCGGACCGTTTTTCCAACAAGATTCTGTAAGACACAATTGTACTCTTAAAACACATTTCTTACTTCCTGCACAAAACAAAACAAAACAAAAGAACCAAATCATATAATCCTTAGACACTTTCAAAAGAATTCGGGTGTTAATGCTCTCCCATGGCCTTTCACAACTCAGGGGTCAATGCAGGAGATGGTTGCTTTCTCAACAACGTTTAGTTGCGTCTCTATAAGAAGACAGAAATTAACAGAATTTGTGTGACTAATACGTTGTGTTACAAATTTCCAGAACAAATGTGTACAAATTTTAATAATCATAAAAAATGCTCGCACTTGAAGGAGACAAATATGAATTGCAGCAGGTCATCAGAAGCGCCCAAAATAGAACAAAAAATTGAGAGACTGTACGTCTTATTAGGAATAGTTTGTAAAAGTTTATAGAAGTACATTGGAAATCTATCTCAAACAAACACACCCTTAATTAGCAATTATAGAATCTGCCTCTTATTCTTGAATATATTCCTGAAGGTCTCCTATTTGAATATATGTGTTTTTTCAGTTTCAGAATGATCAAAGCAATACTTTGATCTTATACACCCGCTAAAAATATGCTGCATAAGGTCGCTTCTCGAGTATAATCTGAAAAGACCAGCATATAAAAAAAATTACAAAGAGTAGACACCAAAGAAAAAAATTGGCATGGGAATAATAAACCTCAATTTCATTACAGCAATTTTTATAATATCTAATGTGTTAACCATTCAAATATTAAGACTACGAAGGGTGATTCTATTCAAGAACACAAAAGTATTAAATTAAACCCTTCATTAATTACTTTAAAAGTTAGCAAAGTTAAGAGTCATCCCATTAAGAATAGAGATTCCAATAGTAAATACTACTATGTTGCACGGAAAGGTGCTTCAGTTGGAGTTTCAGCGTTTCCGAAACGTTTTGGAAACGAAACCTATGGAAAACTCAATAAAAACGTTTCGGGCAAGTTTCTGCAATAAACCAAAAATTTGGAAACGTTTCCTAATAGGAAACGCGTTTCCATTCCATAAAATCATACCCTAATTTTCTAATTATCCAACAACAACAAAAAGTCAGAGCATACAAATCGTCAGCCCTGCTAGTCCGCCACAAAGCAGAACACAAACCTTGATTATAATTCCCACCAATTCTCATTGAACTTCGAAATAGTCAGTTCTAGGATTGTGAAAACTTCTTCAGGAGGACAAGTCATAGCCAGTAATATCCAAGTAATCCAACGCAAACCTTGATTATATTTCCCACCAATTCTCAATTTCTCATTGAACCGTGATCGCAACAGAACTTAGGATTGTGAACTGAAAATTGAAAACTTCTTCAGAAGGACAAGCCACAACCAATAATATCCACGTTCAAATATCTAAGGTAATTATTTATTTTATAAATGCTGACTTTGTTTGCTGAATTGATCGCAACAACTAAATTTTATTTGTTGAATTGAATTTG
>CAODLS010430375.1:0-22889 GCA_948243855.1 Flueggea neowawraea | reverse complement strand
TGCCTGGAAACCACCAGAGGATGAGTGGCAGAGTATTGCTTTAGGGTATACTTCAGGAACCACAGCAAGTCCTAAAGGAGTGGTGCTGAGTCATCGAGGAGAGTATCTTATGGCTTTGAGTTGTGCAATGATTTGGGGTCTCCATGAAGGAGATCTACCTTTGGACATTGCCTATGTTTCACTGCAATGGTTGGTGTTATACTTGGTCACTCTCAGCTTTTTGTGGCACAAACATTTGCCTCAGACAAGTAACGGCCAAGGCAGTGTATTCAGCCATAGCCAATGAAGGTGTACCCATTCTGTGCTGCACCAGTGGTACTCAACAACATTGTAAATGCCCGAAAAGAGGAACAAGCCTGCCATTGCCGCGAATGGTCCATGTAAACACAGCCGGTGCAGCCCCATCGCCTTCTGTCCTCTTTGCAATGTCAGAAAGAGGCTTCCGGGCTACACACACATATGGCCTCTCAGAAACTTATGGAGCATCCACCGTATGCGCCTGGAAACCAGAGTGGGACTCACTGCCTCCAATCCAACAATCTCGTCTCAATGTGCGCCAAGGAGTGCGATACATTGGCTTGGAAGGACTAGATGTTGTTGACACCAAGACCATGAAACCAGTCCCTGCAGATGGAACCACAATGGGAGAAATTGTGTTCAGAGGTAATTTAGTAATGAAAGGGTACTTAAAAAACCCAAAAGCCAACAAAGAAGCATTTGCAAATGGGTGGTTCCACTCTGGTGATCTAGCAGTGAAGCATCCTGATGGGTACATAGAAATCAAGGACAGGTCCAAAGATATTATCATATCCGGAGGCGAAAACATAAGCAGCTTGGAGGTAGAAAATGTGTTGTATACACACTCAGCAGTTTTTGAAGTGTCAGTGGTAGCTAGAGCTGATGAGAGGTGTGGCGAGTCGCCCTGTGCTTTTGTGACATTGAAGCCAGGAGTGGAGAAATCTGATGAAGGTCGTTTAGCTGAAGACATACTGAAATATTGCAGGCCCAAAATGCCTGCTTGTTGGGTTCCGAAATCGATTGTGTTTGGTACATTGCCAAAGACGGCTACTGGGAAGATTCAGAAACATGTGTTGCGAGCCAAGGCGAAAGAAATGGGACCTGTCAAGAAGAGCAGGCTGTGAATCCTCCAGAAACATAAATTGTTCTTCATGTTGAGTCCATCGCCATAACAGTCACAGTCAAAATCTGCAAATGCGACGTTTTTTATTTATAAAAAAAAAAACAAAAGAACAATAAGACCAGCTATAAACAATTAAAGAAAAATATAAAACATTTCTCCGAACCTGTGGTGTGCTTCTACCTAAGTGTGGATTAAATTAAGTGCTTTCGTGCGACAAAGCTCCCGTCCCGTGTCACTTCTTTCATACACACTCACAATAACTCCACTCTAACTTAAGTTTAGAAAATATAAAAGCATTATTCAGTTTTCTGCTAATGAAAGGATAGTTCTCTATTTTTCCGAATTAAAAAAAATGAAAAAAAGTTGGTTTTGCTTAATTATCAACTCCAAAAATTGGATAGCCATAACCATCCTTAATAATTTCACGTGCCAAGAGTAAAAGATTTGTCCAACAAATGCAAATAATTATAAGTTAAAAAATAGAGAGAATAACACGATTTTTTACTAAATACCCCATTATTTTGATGATGGAGAGCTTGAAGCTAATGTTAAAATTATGTATGCAAGAATGCGGCGCATTAAGGATAATTATCCAGCTAATGCGATGCTGATGCCGATACGACATGTGAGTAATCAATTTGTGGAAGCATTTAGACTAGAGAAGATGAATTTATGGAACCAAAGTTATAATCGGAGTCAAATTAAGGCAGCTTTAAAGTGAAGTGACACCATAATTGGTGGACTCAAGGCTCAAAGCCTTGGCGATTGCTCCCAAGTCTCTGTCTCTAGTCCAATGTGGCACAATAGCTCCCCTCTGGTCTGCCTCACTACTTAAGGCCCATGACACAAACCCTGCCCACATAAAACAATTGGTACTGTTTGTTTTTTCATATTAGATTTGTATTTTCATATCATGATTTTGAATCTAGTTTTTTTATTATTGAGTCTATATAATCAATGGCGGAGCCAAATTTTAAACTAAGCGGATGTTGAGTATAAATATATATTAAAAAAAGCTTATAGATAATATATAACATTAAAGTAAGAGACACTTGTATATTGAATTTAAGTAAAATATTCAAGTACATATTTATAGTATTGTACAACCTACAATTTGTCATGTTCTGAAAGTGTTTGAAAGTAGTCAATGAAAAAATATAGCAACCTTAAAGACCAAGCAAGAGCTTAAACCCTGCTTGTCATTGACTGGCTCCTTCACTGTAATAATTTACGTATACTAATTTTTACCTACCATTTAGTTTTAATTATAAAAAACAAACATCAATATATATTTCCTTTTTCAATAAGTTAATTCTTGACTTCTTATTGCTAAATATGACTCTAGTATCAATGAGTTACAAGTCCATTAATCATAGTGTTATGATTAAAAAATGCATCAAATGGCAGCAAATTAAATCAATAATTATGGGTTCAGGACTTGCGCATGTACCTGAAATGCAAACCCTCTCAATTCGGCTTGATTCTTTTGGACGAATAGCATGAAATATTTGATCTACATTCTGTTGAGAAACAATCATTATTGAAGTCTGTGCGTTTGAACATCTTAAAGTGTTATAAATTTCAAAGGGACAAACACACACACAATTGAGGAGATTGAGAAAAAAAAAAAAAAAGAGGATAAGGAGAGCTCCATATTGGTTGGTTGAGTGGCTGAGAAAGTCTATAACAACCTCATTTATCCTTTTTTTAAGGATAAGAATGTCAAATACAGATTAAAAGCAAGCTGTTCTACCATCCCATGATATTGGCTCTCATCCTTCCATCACTTAATTTTGTGCTTTCTTTATTCTTGTAACGGATATGTATGAGGTTTTTTCATCGACAAATTCATAGTTTAGCAGTATTGTAATCTTTTTTGAAACAATTATTATCGAAAAGTTGGTATTGGTGGGTTATAAGAATAAAAAAATCACGGCTAGGTCAACTAATTGTCTTGTAAAGAGCGGTTGATTGTCTCTTGACCCTTCTTGGAGAGATTCCCACCCTTTCTTGTGGCAGCACTGATTTTAGATCTTGCTAGAAATGAAAAGATCGATTGAATGTTAAACAAAAACTAAAAGATTGAATCTAATTAGAAGCCAAAAGCACAAAAAGAAACTTCTGTGTGGTGTAATAAACAATGAGTTACGTACTCTATCAATGGCCAGATAGGATTTTGTTCATTCTCATCCCTTTGAATATGGTGATAAAAAGGGTATATATGATCATAATGTTAAGGATATGTTGGAAGTGGGTCCATATTATTAATGATCCAGTTAGGAGAGTCTTGGCCACGTCTCTAACCAATCACATCCTTTCCTTCACTATCTAAAATTTTATGAGCAAACTAACACGAACCTGTCTATTCACAATTTGGATATTCATGCATGAAATGAAAGTCACGTTCCATGCTACTTAACAAGACTTTGGATCGGAAGGAGTTGGCAATGCCTTCAAGCAACTGCCAACACAATCTTTTTCTTTCTCCATTCAATTATTTTGTTTCTATTATTTTTTTACTGAAGTTGTCTGCTTTTGTGTTTTTCCTTGGTAGTTTTCGGATCCACACGAATTTTGAAGCCCTATCTTCTAGAGGGTATGAAATCAAACTGAATTATGGATTATATTTTTTCTTTTGTTGTGCCTAACAAGATTTTGAATTCGCTAATTTTGGATTATTTGTACAGTCCATTGATTTTACACGATTTTGTGTTATTGCCACGATGAAAATCACAAAACTTGGTCGGGCGGAAAATACTAATTATTAGCAAATTATCGATACGTTTTCCCTAATTTGTCCCAATTAATAAGCCAAAATCCGGCAATAAAGAACAAAGATTATTTAACCACCATATATGTTAGAATCCATATCATATAAATCAAATTAATTCAATAGTATTATCATATGATTAATTTTTGGTCCTCTAGCTAGCCATATAACAAAAGAACGAAGTGACGGTGGCGCACAGCTTGCAAGGATGATTCTTTTGTCGAAATCGTTAAGGCAAAGTGTTCGTTAATGATCAACTCTTCCAAACCTAATTCTTATAGCTGGAAACGATATGATGTAACATGAACCTAGCTTTTTGCTCTTTTCTCTAGTATGAGATGACATAATATTTTAACTGAATATCAATTACTATATATACTTGTGTAAACTTTTATTAAATTCTGGTAGGACAACTAAGTGTGAATTATTAAGAGTCTCATATTGGAGTGGTGTGGTGTGTGTGAATGATTTATAAAGTGATATTGACATATAATCCATTATTTTAAGATTTTGAGTAAAGATGTGGAGACAGACCCACTTGTGTGTTCATTCATTAGACTCATGCGAGATGTGGTTCTTCTAGAGATTTCCCTTGGTTTAACAAGTAGTATTAGAATCGACAGTTCGGCTGAGACATAGACCAAAATGAGTACAGTGCGGTAATGGTTTAGGATAAGCGCAGTAATGTGGTGAAGAGTTGTATTTAATGGTAAAGCTCGTGTAGGTTGTCTGTGTGAGCAGGCTGACAAAGCTCGTAAATTGAAGGTGGAGTTATGAGAGAAGCTCTTGGTGACACCGTGGTGTGAGTGGGGCCACCCGAGGACGGTGAAGAACTGTGTTGACTGGTAAAACCCTTGTCTAGTATGAGTGGAGTGAGCTCATAGATGGGTGGAGTCATGAAAAGAGCTATTGGGTTAAAAATTTCACATTAGTACTCGAAGAGACCCAAGGAAATTCCATAATACTTGGAGTAGTTTTCGTTGCAGGGGGCAGACCTAAACTCGATGTGGAAGAGATTCACACTTGAGAGGGAGATTGTTAGGAAAGCTAAGTGTGAATTGTTAAGAGTCTCACATCAGAGATGTGTGGTGTATGCGAATGACTTATAAAGTAGTGTAGACTCATAACCCATTGCCTTAAGTTTTTGAATAAAGATGTGATGTTTTGCTCACTTGTGTGCTCTTTCACTAGATTCACGAGCGATGCGGCTTTTCCCGAGACTCCCCTAGTTCAACAAATTCAAATTCTAAATCTATTAATATTGGAGTCGACTCCAAAATAGTAGTTACCAAAAATTTCTCCTAAACTGTTATGGCACCCACCTCTATCAATCTACTTTTTAGCTGTTGCCATTATTATGTAACAATTACAAGAAATGTTTGTGCGTCTCCAAGCTTTTTCTTCTTTTGTGCCATGCATATATGATATAGATATGCATGAGGTTAATTATATAATTATTGATTTTGATTATTAGTGGAGGATCCAGCCATATGCATGATTTTTGCAGTTGCTGTGTAACATCCATCATAACTAGATCAGTTCGTTATAGGAAGAGTTCAATAGAAGCAAAAATGAGATACTTTCTTCTTTCTTTTTGTCATTATGGCCTCAATTGTCTTAATTGGTAGGTAAATAATGCTAAATATGAAAGGAATAATGACATATATAACTTTAATTGAATTGTACATAAAAAGTGGACATAATTATCTATCTTTCAAAGTCTCTAATCCATCCAATAACAGTTGTGTCAAAGAGGAAAAAAAAGTCTAACTTAATCACATTCATGTACGATATCATCCAGATAAAAATATATACTTGATTACATGATCTTTCAAATAGTCATAAAAAAACGTATCCAGATGCTATGACAGAACATCAATCTTATTTTTAATGTTCAATGTTATAGATTGGATAGTTCAATTTTTACAATTTTAATAAATAAAAAACAATCTTAATTATGAAAAATATAGGCACTTTTTTTTTCTCCTTTTCGGTAAAAGATGAAAGTAGAATATATCTAAGTGTTGCAGTTAAAGTTCACAAGACGAAAACAATGTGCTGCACAAAGACAAATTTATTTGTATTCATCTGAGTGGAAATCCAGTCACGAGGTGACCTTTTTTTCTCAGGAATCTATTCTATAAAATTTGTAGCCAAAGTAAACTCACATGTTTCAAAGTTTAATAAATCACAGAAAACCAAACCAAACCCCATGCTCATATCAGTCAATGGAGTCAGTATAGCACATAGCCAACAATGGAAGAGAGACCAATTTGCAAACACTGCATTTTGTAGAGACCACTCAGTATCATCAGTCAGAAATTTGACTTTATTTTTACTTATTTGCCATCATCGGTCGTTTTTGACAACTGGGTTTTCTGATCCGATACATGTATATAAATACTAATTCCCTTATAAAAATGAACAAAATAAAATTTCAATGAATGTGAAAAATATTTCGACCTGCTCCAATCAAATTTAATGATCAGATAGTGCGGCGAACGTGTGAGTGTAAGAAACTGAGAAAAGAGATTCTCTTGTCCGTGACCACTTGTGTGTTTTTTTTTTTAATAATTAAGTTATATTTTATACGATTTGTTTTCATCAATAATCGAATTTACCACTTTTTAACGTTAAAATTAACTCCAATTCAATAGATTATAGATGTTAATATGTGTATAGCTAATATTACTTAGAACTTTGTCCTTATTTTTTTCTGGTTCATGCTTAGGTTATGGCTAATATATTAAATTAATGGAAGTTACTATCACTCCAAGTGACCCTAATTGAGTTATAGTAGTGGTTGCTTCATGGTTTGTAGCAATGTTGACGTGGAAATCCGATCATAAAATAATTCAAGATATCTTCCAATTAAGTTCAATGTTAAACGCAACTTTCTCTATATAAGCACATCATCTTGGCCTATAGCAACACAACACATTACACTAGAAAATATTATATATTTTTGCATTATGGGTTGCAAGAAAAAAACCACACTCAATAGAGTGTCTTCCATTGTTTCATCACTTCTAATATTAGTGTTTTTAATTTGTAACAACATTCATGGAGTTGAATCGAGAGTTCCATTCGCGTGTGACCCAAGAAATGGGTTGACGAGAACGTTCAAGTTCTGCAGGACAAGAGTGCCGATGCATGTGAGAGTGCAGGACTTGATTGGGAGGTTGACATTGCAGGAGAAGATAAGGCTGCTTGTGAACAATGCCGCCGCCGTGCCGAGACTTGGCATTCAGGGCTATGAGTGGTGGTCGGAGGCGCTTCACGGCGTCTCCAACGTCGGTCCCGGTACCAAGTTCGGTGGGGCTTTCCCTGGTGCCACTAGTTTCCCTCAAGTTATTACCACTGCTGCTTCATTTAACCAGTCCTTGTGGGAACAAATCGGACGGGTTAGTTTCTTCTTCTTCTTTTATCATCATCATTCACTCATTCATTCTCTGCTTTTTATTATATACACACACGTTAATTAATTATTTGGTAGAAATTATCAAGAAAATATAGCAGCAGGTTTGTTTATTAAGAGCATAAATATCTAAGTATATTTTTAGCTAAATCATAATATTATAGTTTGTATCTATTTGATTAATATCCATTCATTTTAAAAAATTTAGAAATTGACCTAAAACTATCTTGTACTTCAAAAACTCATGATTTTATAAATTTCCTCAATCCAAAGTTACTCATTGGTGTCAAGTATCAATTAATAAGTTATGTTGATGAGTTTGTAATTTATTGGTATTAGAGTCAATTCCACTACTAAGAGATCGCATGTTCAATTTTCAATGAAAACAAATAAAATGAGTTATAAAAAAAGTATCAATTAGTTATCTGGTACAAACAAATTTGGGAAAAGCAGCAGTAACACCCGTGAAAAAGGAAAGACTGCTTTTGGTATGGGGAAAAGCATATGTAGTCCATATGATATGAGCAAACCATTTTTGCAAAATTTGGTCCTGTGGTGGTCCATTATGACTTGCAATAAAAAAACATCCAGATTTCCACTAGCTTACTTGTCTATGCTTCTCTCTGCTTTGCTTTTTAGCTTTAACTGCCTCTAAAAACTATACAATTACTACCTTTTTCTTTAACTGAATTATACCAATTTTGGTACCCTGTGAAGTCCATTCAATATTGTTTGTGATTGATTAATTAATAACGATCCTGTTTTATGATTTCATGGGCTCAAATAATTAGATAGATTGTTCTGTTTATCTCATATAAAATTTGAATGAAGCAACGCCACTGAAATGAGACAGCCACTTTGCAACTTGCCTGGATATCTTCCCCTTTTCTTTCTTTGTTTCTATATCTGGCCCTTGAAAGGCTTATTGATTCTTTGAAAACTGCCATGTCATTGTCTACTCAGGTGGTAACTACTCTTTTGGTCCTGCTAGATTAGTAAAAAATAAGAATATCAATATTCAACAGCATACACTCATTATTGATAAGGCTTGTCTAGGAAGCAAATTATCTTTTATGTCAAGTTCTTCAATCTAACTGAAAAATACTTCAATAGATATCCCTATAAATAATCAGTTATATTAAAGTCATCTGAACATTAAGCGTTTTATCTTCGATTCTTGACAAGAGCTCATTAATAATGTGTTAATCTAGAAGCAATAAAGTAAAAAAAAAAATTGAAGTCATGCCTTAGATGGTTTTCCAGGTAGCGTTCCATCAGAGAGCCCCATTAAGTTGACGTTAATGCAGATTGTTACTCTAACTGTCCATATCCAACTTGCAACCTATTTGAGTACGAAATTCTAATACGGCTGGCTTCCGGTCCCATATCATCGCAACCAAATCAATATATACTTCTCATGTATTTTTCCACGCAAAATTGGACGGATTTGATGTCACTGTCTCACATCATTTTTTAGCTTACAGACCTAACTTAATCTTGATCCATAAACAAGTTAAATTTAAATTGTTTCATCAACAACAATTCAACTGTAAATGGATGAAAAGTTTAAATTAAATTCATGAGGTGCACACAGTTTTTGACTTGTTTTTGGGATGAAGTGCAGGTGGTATCTGATGAAGCAAGGGCAATGTACAATGGAGGAATGGCAGGTTTGACATATTGGAGTCCAAATGTGAACATATTTCGAGATCCCAGATGGGGAAGAGGGCAAGAGACTCCCGGTGAAGATCCTGTTTTGGCCGGCAAATATGCTGCTAGCTATGTTAGGGGTCTCCAGGGCCTTACTGCTGGCAACAGACTCAAAGTTGCTGCTTGTTGCAAACATTACACGGCCTATGATCTTGATAATTGGAATGGTGTCGACCGCTACCACTTCAATGCCAGGGTAAGTGAAATGTTATCACAATTTTTAACAGGGATACGTTTATTTAAGTTATATTTTTGTTGCATTTATGTCTCGTGTTCTTTTATGACATTAAACATGTCACAATTACGATATGTAAATACGAATTTTTAATCCTAGTTTTGATAGCAAAAACACACTATAAGTGATACCTAAATTAAATTACTTGCACGAAACAAAGATGGTGGCAATTTGTTTCAAGAACATGCTATATTATGACAATTAGGACAACTGCTATAAACGACGACAAGTTAAAGTTCAACAAATAATTCTTTTTGAAATCATTTTCACACTTCACATGCAGTTTAGATATAAGAGGCTTATCTATTTTTATTTATTTATTTGTTTTAGTAATTGGGCACGTAATAGCATGCCCGTAGGTTTAGTAAATTATCTCTGTCGAACCTTTTTCTGGAATTTTAGTTGAGATCCTTTTTCACGACATGACCTGGATTGATTCTATACGGGATCTTCGATTTTACCAAAACAGAGTCTGACATAATTCAAAAGTTTAACAGCAATTGTCACCTTTTTTTGATGTTATGAAGAGTATTCACGTAATAAAAGATGTAGACGTTCTACAATAGTGAATTTCCAATTTGAGGCCGAGACGTATAGGTCCTTTTCATGACCCAATTCTTGAATTGGGAGTAGGTAAGCAAGCAAGATTTGGAAGACACATATGACGTGCCATTCAAGGCCTGTGTGGTGGAAGGGAAGGTTGCCAGCGTTATGTGTTCTTATAATCAAGTTAACGGAAAGCCCACTTGTGCTGACCCTGACCTCCTCCGAAGCACCATCCGTGGTCAATGGGGCCTTAACGGGTGAGTCACTTTAACCCACACAACCAAACCCACTTGTTCATTTTTTCCTAACCAGACTTCTTAATGGACCCATGCAGATACATTGTGTCAGACTGTGACTCAGTGGGAGTCCTATACGACAACCAGCACTATACAGCCACGCCCGAAGCAGCGGCCGCAGCCACAATTAAGGCTGGTCTGGACTTGGATTGTGGACCATTCTTGGCGATCCACACAGAGAATGCAATAAGAGGAGGGTTGTTAACGATTCAGGACGTAGACTGGGCTTTAGCTAACTTACTTACGGTCCAGATGAGACTGGGAATGTTCGATGGAGAGCCATCGTCACAGCCTTATGGTAACTTGGGTCCGAGAGATGTTTGCACTCCGGCTCACAAACAGCTCGCCCTCGAGGCCGCTCGTCAGGGCATAGTTCTGCTTGAAAATCGTGGCCGGGTCTTGCCACTGTCCACCAGCCGTCATCGTACTGTGGCCGTCATTGGGCCCAATTCTGATGTTACTGTCACCATGATAGGAAATTATGCTGGTACATAATTCTCCAGACAACTTCAATGCCAGTAAACTATAAGTTTATTCGTAGTTTCAGCTTGATAGTTTGATTGTAAATATTTACAGGTGTAGCATGTGATTACACAACTCCACTGCAAGGGATCAACCGGTACGCGAGGACTGTACACCAAGCAGGGTGCAGAGATGTGGTTTGTGGCTCGAACCAACTATTTGGAGCAGCAGAGTTTGCGGCTCGACAGGCAGGTGCAACTGTCCTTGTAATGGGACTAGACCAGTCGATTGAAGCTGAATTCAGGGACAGGGCTGGTCTCTTACTACCTGGTCATCAACAAGAACTTGTGTCAAGAGTGGCTAGAGTCTCCAGAGGTCCTACTATATTGGTGTTGATGAGTGGTGGCCCTATTGACGTCTCCTTTGCTAAGAATGACCCTCGTATTGGTGCTATTGTTTGGGTTGGATATCCTGGCCAAGCTGGTGGTGCTGCAATTGCTGATATTTTGTTTGGAGTAGCTAATCTAGGTACGTAATATTTGAGTCCTACCCACTTCAACTCCGAATTAGTAAGATATCAAAGATATCTTCATACATGTGATGTAATAAAAAAAAAGTTTGCATACTAATTGTCAAGTTTTTAGCTTGAAATTAATTTCGGAAGAGATTAATTATGTGTAATTGTTTGTCAGGAGGGAAGCTGCCGATGACATGGTACCCTCAAGATTATGTTGCTAAGGTGCCAATGACAAACATGGGAATGAGACCATCAGGGGCCTATCCTGGAAGAACCTACAGGTTTTACAAAGGACCTGTGGTGTTTCCATTTGGTCATGGATTGAGCTACACCAGTTTTGCTCACTCCTTGTCCGAAGCCCCAAAACAAGTCTCACTATCCGTGACAAGTCTCAGTGCCTTGAAAAACACTACCATGTCAACAAACGCAATCAGGGTTTCACATACAAATTGTCAGACCCACTCTTCACTTGGTGTTCACGTAAATGTGGAAAACACCGGAAACATGGACGGAACTCACACGCTCTTAGTATTCTCTGAGCCACTGTCAGCCGGAAAATGGTCGATGAACAGGCAACTGATCGGCTTTGAGAAGGTTCATTTGGTGGCAGGGTCTCAAAAACTAGTCAGGATAGACATTGATGTGTGTAAGCACCTCAGTGTCGTGGACCAATTTGGAATTCGAAGAATTCCAATTGGGGAACATCATCTTCACATTGGAGATCTCAAGCATTCTATTTCACTCCAAGCAAATTTGGAGGATATTAAATCCTAGATTTTAATTTAGTTTGTGGCCAATATCTGACAATTGTAAAATACAAATAAAAGGCCTAAAAGAATTAATCACATAAATGTCTCAGCAAGTTGTGAGACGATAGGTATTGATGAGTCTTTATCTAGTTTACTTTTACACAAGAATTGTAAGAATGGAAATTCGTCAAAGGAAGAGAATAAAACTCCGTATTATTCGAATTCTGCAATTTCATATGCTCATAACGTCATTGTAAGTTCTTGATACTGTAAGTTTGTGCCTCAAAATCACGAGGTGTTCTGTTCTTCATATGAAAATGAAATATATAGTTTAGTTCCGTTAAATTTGTACTTTTCTTCCAATTGTATTATAATTGAAAGTTGCAGTGAACTCACACTACACTTCATTTTGAGTTTCTTTCCATTGGTCTTCCTTCTTAGCAAATTGAGCAAGTCCTCATAGTCTCATCTCAAGTTGACCCAATTTTGAGGAAGATTTTAATATTTCATTATTGTACACAAAAACTCGCAAGTTGATAGAGAAGTGAGAATAGTAGTATGCGTTCATTCTAGAAAATTGTCTTTGTTTTTTTTTTAAAAAAATAAGAAAATAGATATGAAATTATAATTAATTGTTCAAAAAAACTGATTTTCAAAATAAGAAACAGAAAACCAATTTTTTTAATTATTTTTTTAAGAAAATCCTTATTTTCTAATCTTTTATTTTTCTTGAAACACCGGACTCGTTTACATACTAACTCAACTAACAGTATGCAAACAATATCCCTTAGACATTTTCTGCCAATTTTGCTATGTTAAATTGATAGCGAAAAGGTGGGTATAAAATGTTATTTTTTAAATTTCTACTTTAACAAAAAAAAAATATTCAATATGTATTTCCTATTTTTGAATAAAAATATAAAAAAAGAAAAGAAAAAGAAAAACTAGAAGAAAACACCTTAAAATCCTTCGGGGTCTATGCCACTTTCTTAAAATCTTTCATAGGACAAGTTGGTCAAATTATTAAGTGTTGAAATCCCGACTCTGAATAAGACGATGCACAAAATCAAGTTGCCAGAATGGGGAGTAAAGTTGAGATTCTTGAGAAACTGGGAAGTATGTATGATCATCAGAGTGGAGTCCCTGTTGTTATGTGATATAAAATCTGAATTTTTGACGTGCAGCTTTACCTTTTTGCAGTTGTAAGTGACAGCGACTCCATATGCATCCCAATTCACATATTATTAGCCTTTTGAGATTCATGTCTAATATCTATGTATAGCTTCAATTTTTGATATAGGTTTGAAGGATTATGGGAAAAAAGATTTCCAATTTCTTATTTTCCTGATTAGAGATGTTACAACTTCTTTGGGAGTGAAACTGCTAATTTCTGATGTGGACTGGCATTTACCCTAAATTATGTTGTTTAATACAAGTATGAAATTGAAAAAAGACTTACACACGTGTCCAACTGGGAAGTGTCGGTAAGGGAGAGTGGTGTGGGCTGTGGGGTATATGTACCAAAAAATGTAGATATCACAATGAGTTCAGGTTGAAGTATAATCGAACAGAATTAAATTGTGTAATCTGTTTGTTAAATTGGCATTTAAGTAGTGAAGTAGTTGTCCTCCACCAGCCTTCAACCTTATTCCTACCCACCACTCCTCTCCGACCCATATATAAGTTTCTTACCATTTTGTTTCCAATTGCATTTCCCATATAATCACATCTGTTGTTCAACATTTTCGTATCTCTCTCTCTCTTTTCTCCTTTTTATCTTACCTAGCTACTCATATTCTTATCTTACCCTCTTACTCAACCTCTTCACATCTTTTTTCTGTTTTTTGGTAATTTGCATAGGGTAATTGTTCACTCTTTTGCATCTCTTCCTTTTTCTCTTGCGCAAGGTAATGTAAAGATCCTCTCCTTCTTCTCGCTCTCTAAAACCCATGTGCACACCTTCCTTTTTTTCTTTCCTGCTCTCTCTTTTTTCTCATAATTCGTTCTTATATAAAGGTTCTACCCAGAACTTGGTGTTTCTTTTAATTTGCTTAGATACGTTGTATAATTATACAGTTCTCCGTCTCTGTTTTTTGTTTTCTTTTTATACATTTAGCTGAAATTGAATTCTGGGTGGGTCCAATGTTCTATTGATATCTGTGTTTCATGTTTAATTGTAGTTTGTGTTGTGTTGTTATGGCTTTCCTAATGTAATGTAGTGATTGTTTATGTTATCTTTGCACAACCAAGAAGATTAATGAAGGCAAATGACTGAACAGGAGGGATTGATCAGATGGCAGATTGCAACAGAAACGGAGACTTTTATGCATCCCAAGATATGGAGGTACGAGTTTCACTCTGTTTTGGTGCCCTTTCCTTGTTTTTGGATTTCTTTCAGGGAAATATGACTGGAGAAAGTCATAAATATAACTTAAAAAAATATATATATATTTGCTCTCACTGAAATCGAATTTTCGACTTAAGATGTCGAGAGACCGCTCTAGTTGAATGAGCTGCAACATGTGAGATTAAAGTTGGGATGGCTAACAAGTGAGAGAACCATAATTTTGTGGTGTTGGGCAAATGGGGCCCAAAATGATGCATCCGTCAAACTAATAACGTGAGAGCTACCCTCTTTTTCCAGAGGCCATTCCCAAAATCTTACTTGTATCTACACCACCTTTAATTATTCAGCCACATTAACTATCTTCATATCTACACCAACTTCAATTAGAGGTGTTGCCGGTTCTAAAATAAACTGTTTTGATTTGTCAAATATGAGAATCAGAACCAAATTGTAGTTCACACGGTTTGGTCCAGTTTCAATTCGATTTTGGTTCCGGTTCTAATTGGTTCAACCGTCGGTTCGGCTCTAGTTCCGGTTTGTTTTTTTTTTTTAATTTTGTTTTTAATCCACTATTTTATCCTGTCATTTTTTTCGGTTTGTAAATTTTGTTATATTTAATAATTAAATATAGTACCAATAATACATTGTATTTTAAAGATTTTTTTAATAATTTTTAAATAAATTAACTATTCTACTAGTAATTATATTATATAATTTTAAACAAAAAAAAAAACTAAAAACTCTTCCTCTCTGTCCCCCTCATCTCCTTGGGTGAGAATTTGTTGAGTTTGACTCTCTTGAGTTCTAATATTTTCAACTTCAATATTTTTAAAATTTCTATTTCCACAAAATTTTTCATTACTCTAAAATAAATATGTAAATATTAATTAATATAATAAAATAATAAAATAAATAAATTAAACTATAGTAAAAAATTAAAAAGAATTTAAAAAATGTAATTGCAAAAAATAACTTTAAAAAATATAAAAAAACGTAATTACAATAATAAAATATATAAATAATTAATAAGAAAAATTTAGAGGAAAATAAATTTGTGAGAGAGTGTAGAAGAGATTGAGAGAGAAGAAATTGTGTAAATTAGATAAAAATGGGTGGCATATTTATAGAGTTGAAAAAAAAAAAAAAAAAAAAGTGAAATAACTGTTGAATAGCCGGTTCGACGGTTTTTGAAATGGTGGAACCGAAACCTAAACTAAAACCGTCCGATTTTACTCTGCCGGTTCCAATTTTGATCGGTTCGATTCCAGTTCAATTCGTCAATTTCGATTTAATTTTTACATGTATACCTTCAATTATATGATTTTATCTTCTTCCAGAATAAGAATTAGGGTGAAATTGTAGCATGTGAATAACATCATGGACATCTTAGGTGGTCCCTATATCCAACGGCTATAAGGGAGACATGAGATGGTATTGATAAATATATGGTGTACAAGTTGAGTACAAAATGGTGACATAGAAACATTCTTGTCGGCAATGTACAATTGTATGTACATGCAAATAGTGCCATAAAACTATCTCAACACACTTCACAATTGCCTGTTGGTCAACTTTCACATCACGTATACTCTCCTCCTCTACAAAATAACTGTATTATATGCTAAAAAAAGTAGATGAATTAGTAGCCTTTTTTCTTTGAAAATTCTAAAATATGTTTGAAAATATAGATAAACAAAAACACTAACAGTGTGTTTGGTATAAATGAATTCCTTAAAATTTTATGGAATTCATTTGTAAATTCTCACTTTTGTCAATTCTTATGTTTGGTTTGATTTTTTTAAAATATTTAAATTCTTTATTTGTAAATGAAAGAATTAGTTTTAGTTTAAATTTTGTTCATTTGTAAATTCTACCAAAAGAGGTAGAATTTACAAATGAATTCCACACTTATTTGATTTAACAAAATTATCCTTACAATTCATATTCAATCTAACAACCAGTCCTCTACTACAAGGATATTTTTGTAAATAAATAACAAATGATTGCAAATCTCTACTCATTTCAAATATAAAATTCATTTATAAATGAAAAATTCAATAAAAAAATCAAACATGTTAATTCATTTGCAATTATAATTTTGCATAAATTTCATTTCATTTCATTTTCAAATGAAATGAATTCAAAATTCATTTAATACCAAACACTATGTAAGAATGACCATATCTTTTAGCTCTGATTTGTGACTTGTTATTAATGATTGTCATATGCTTTTAGCAACTTTATCTAATGCCTGTCTTATTGCTTAGTTAAAGTAATTGGTTCCATATATGTGGGGTCTTTATGTTTGTGGTTTGTAATTGCTTTAGTAGCTGATAATTTGAGATAACGATTTTACACGTTCGGTAAAAAACAAAAAGATATATAATAAGATTTTGGTCAAGTATTTGAATGAAGTACTCAGACTTGGTGATGATACAACAGGAGGGGAAGAAATATGGAGGACTGGCACCGAAAAAGAAGCCATTGATATCAAAGGTAGGCTGCTACACTTTTTTTTTTAAATGTGTAGCCAATCCATTGATGAATTTGCTAAGTAGATTTTACAATTGATGATGTAGGACCATGAACGCGCTTTCTTCGATTCAGCAGACTGGGCATTGTGCAAGGTTTTTGTCTCGCTTCATCAACCAACCAATATCTATGGTCCCATCATTCTTTTCAATCTAACCAAGCATTCATTTTCATGTGCTTTTCTTTAAAATCAAACTATCAATGCTTTACCACCTATGGACTGCCAAATGCTTAACTATTGTGTCCCCAACCCAGCTGATCTTCCTTTGCTATCTTTGGTTTATGTGTAAAATCTAAATTTCTAACTTTTTCAGCATTATCTTTTAGAATTTACTGCATTCAAATACAATAATGAATGAATCATCTAAGCCTGAAAGGTTTTCGTTTCTGATTGTGGAACAGCAAGGCGCAGGGATGAGCCAAAAATCAACAGTAGCAATTGAAACTCTGCAACCAAAATTACAGGTACGTGTTGGGAAATTCTCTTTTCCCTTTTGAACAAAAAGGAAAATGAAGAAACTGAGAATCAATTTGAATACAATGCAGAGAACGCCTCACCAGCAACTCCCTCCCAGAAGACCGACATGCACATCAGGAAGCCATGTGAGTAATCTTCGATGTCAAAAGATTTGGTTATAAACTTGCAAGAATTTACGACTCGTTGATCGTGATGTGGTGTTGCTGTTATTGTTGCAGGCAGAGAGCTGATTACTGCGCCATAAGGATGTGGTGGCAACACAATTAAAGTCAATATTGAAGTGTTTAGACAATTAATCGTGTTTATTGCAAGTGGAACTTATATATCATTAAATAAAGGACTTCATCTGTACTGGAGAAAAATTTTAGTGCATTTCCTCTGCTACAATTAGTTCAACAATTAATGCCTTATGCTGTACTTTTTTTTGTTTTTTGAAACGAAGGACCAAACCCACCTGACTACTCACCCAACAAGTTTGGCCAGATACTCAAGTGACACTTCCCATTTTCGACTTAGTTAAGCTGACCCCGAAATGAATAGCGGGACAGTACCATATTTTATTTCGTTTAGGAAACGGCTTCCGATTTAAGGAATTGAGTGGTGTAATATTGTTCTCTTATATTTCAACTCCACAGGAATCCCTTACCCACCCTGAACAGGAAGAAATCCTGATCCCTGCATGTTGAGAATTCCAACCAAATTTGGACTGAGGTTATATAATAATTCTCTTTTCCACATACAGACATCTGAGATTCAACAGTTCACTTTACTGACCGACTGAATTCAACAGAAAAACAACGGAAGATCACAAAGAAAATTAAAACCACAAATTGGAAAAATATGAATACATACTTGCCTCAATCAAAGCCTAACCATCTGCACCAATTAAGGTACGATTTTCATGTGCCTTAGCCTGCCCACCCACATGGGAATGGCCTTGCGAGTATTTGCATACCCAAAAAACCCGAATTCCCGACTCTTGTTCATGCTACTCACATGTTGAAACCCGAAGTGTAACACATAATTTAGTGCTGCAGGACAAGTTATCTCCTCCAATTTGGTCTTGCACAATCCATTCTTTTCCACAATCTCATCCCAAACTTTGGCTTTTTCTTTCATCAAACCCACAAAGTCCAACTCATCACTCTCATCAAACTCCACGTATTCCACACCAAAAATTTCGCTCACCACTTTCCACACACTCTTCCACGTAAAAACGTCACCGTTTGTGCAGTTAAACGCCTGGTTTTTGGCCCTTGGGGTCACTGCTGCCCATATTTGTTGATCAGCAATCACATGCGTATCCGACATGTCGCAAAAGTGCTCCCACGTGTAAAGGCTACCCGGATACCTAAATGGTGTCCCTTCGTGCCGGCAAATCGTGGCGTACACCGCCAAAGTGTTGTACACACTCCTCGACGACGCGCCTAAAATAATAGAAGTACGATGCACCGAATAAGAAATGGATGGCGAGTGAGACGCCACCAGATCCTCCAGGGCGTAGTCGAAGTTCGGGTATGGAAGCCGGGGCATTTCCTCCGAGAAAGGCGGGTCATGAGGAACGAGTTGAGAAGAATGGACCGGGTCATTGATTGGGCCCATATAGTATTGGGTGCCAGTCTGGAGGGTGACGTGGCAGAGCCGGGAAGCTGGGCTTGACTTTAAGACACGAAGAACGTTCTCTAACATGGTTGCGTTAACCGCGGTTCTTTCTTCTTCGTTTTCTCGTACCTGAAGAGCTACCTAGAAAACATGCGTGACTTGATGAGATATGGGGGAGAGTTTTTTGTTTGTATCTTCGAAGTCGGTGGCGTCGAAAGGGATGTAAAGATCGGTGATGGACGGAGGGAACCAGGTCGGCTTGGGGCGCCACGCGGCGCCGTAAACTCTCCAGGGACCGCCCAAGGCTGCGGGCTGTTTTAAAGCCTCGGCTAAGCCGATGCCAGCCATGCCTGTAACCCCAACTATAAGTGCTACGCGTTGGTCTGCAACTTCCGGATCCATGGCGTGAGATGAGTCTAGTTGTGTGGTATCAATACTATTTATCGCTTTGGAGAGCAACATTTTGTGTTTTTGGTGAGAAATACAGTGAATGGATTAGGCAGAACCGGTGGATATGCAATAATTTTCTATAAATATTAGAATCTGTTTAATTATACTTTTCGCGTGAAGACAAAGTTGTAATATGCGCTCAACATTTGGTGAACGTGTACCAATTATGATCTTTTTTAATAAAAAAGAATTAGAAAAATAAATTGTTTGACTGTAATACTATAATACAAGAAAGTTGTTTAATTGGATATTAATGTATTAATTCTCCAGCACAGCATAGACCGCAATGGATGTAGAAAATGCTTCCAAATAAATTTGCACCATGGACGGTCGGAGAACATTTTCGATTTGCATAACTGTTCTTTCCTTTTGTTTGTGTTGTTATCGTTAAAATCTCTCTGTTGCTTGGAGTTGGTTGCCTGGCAACGTCATATTTTGCTTTGCTTGCCCATTTTTGGGTTGTATCAAACGTTGGATTATTCTTTTTCTTTCTTTAATAGATTCAAGCTCATAATTATGAATGTCACAAAAAGGTGTCAATCTAATTAGAATATCTATGTTATGGTCACTAATTCTGAATCTCATACCTTTCATTAAAAAAAGGACAATAAATTATATATCAAGGCGGTTATTTCAAAATTATATTTTAAAAGAATATTAGGGCATATTTAATTGCAAATATTTTCTATTATTTTTTAAAAAATTAAAAAAATAAAAAATGAAAAAATCGTTAAATATTTTGGATTAATTTTTTAATTACTTTTAAATTTTAAAAAATAAATAAAAACAAAATAAAAATAAAAAATTATTTTCTCAATTAATTATACTTTAAAATTTTAAGTTACGTCTTCCGGATTATTTTCAACTCGAAAGGGTGTTATTGATAAAAACACAATCTTATCATCATTTTGATATAGTTGTAGTGGTTGAAAAGCAATGCCTTTTTTCCAAAAGAAAATCAAATAATTGTTTGATTGCGTGTTGAAACTGGGAAGCCAAAGTCGTGTCCACATGCATTTTTGTGATTAAACCATGAATCCCTAATCCACATGTTGGAATGTGGACTAACGCCAGATATCTTCACTTTTACTTCTTTAACTAATTGACGGCCTTTGCCGAGCACGACAGATTGAAGATGCTTTAGGTTGTTTTTCCGAAATGGTTGAGTGGGGTGTATCTCCCAGTGTTTTCATATGCAACACATTGATCCGTTCATTATGTGTCATAGAATATGTTTCTGGGTCAATGGAATTTTTAAGAAAGATGCAAACAGATGGAATAATTAAGGCCTGATGTCTTTTCTTTCAATTCCCTTGTTCAAAGTTCTTGTAGGATGGGAAAAGTTGAGAAAGCAGAGAAGCTTTTATTTGTTTCTATGTTTGCTATGGGGTTGGATACTGACAATTATACTCAAGGAAGGCAGAAAAAAATTTAAAAGAGAGACCCCATTTATATATAATAATGATTTCAAATATATTTATAAATATACTTAAAAAAATTTTAAATATATTAAATTAAAATTTAATAAAAATAATAAAAACAGTTCATTATACATATTAGTAGTACTATAACTAAAATTTATTAACTATTAAACCTTTAATAGTAGCAAAACGGTCGAATCATGTTAAAGGGTTTAAATTTATCTTACAAATTCGCATGTTCTAAAAATAATGAATAATTACTTCATTGTTAATTATTTTTTACTAGTCAATTATGTTGTGGCGCCGCTGCAACTCCAAAGAGAAGATTGGAGACCGGAAGCGCGAGAGACAAAAGCGAGAGATTAAAAGATTACAACACTAACTTACTAATCAAACCCTTTAAAAAAATAAAGACAGATAGCCGCCCCGTCGTCTTCTTCAACCTTCATCACGCTGGAGGTGGTGGGGGGTTCCTGCAAACGCCGGTGGCGCACGAGACCCTGCTGGACCCTCCCCCGGTCCGTCCCTGAATTTATACTTATGCTGCTTGTATATCAAGGTACCTTGTGAATGTGGGAGAACAGATGAAGCTAAAGATTTTATTTGTTTCAACGGAAGCTAATGGTTGCTTTCCTGACTCTTTTACATGCAATCTGCTCATGCACACACTTGTTGAGAAAGGTTGCTCCGAAGAGGCTACAAGTCTTTTGCAAATGTTCAAGGAGAGGGGACTTCTTATAAAATCTGATGGCCCATAAATAAGACTATACTCATCTACCAGCTTCCTTTGTTCAGATTCTTGCTTTCAAAGCAGAGGCAGCATTAACATATCAACTTATTATTTGTGGAATTATGGAAGCCACAAGGCTGTTCAAGCTCGATGTCACTTGTTAAAGCTTGCATCAACTTCGTGGCAGAATTCAGTGGGATATGCTTGTCGAGTTGGTGTGCACTTGAAATGAATGGAAATGGGTTGTTAACACCTGAATTTGAGCTTGGCAGCAAAAATCATCCAAATTTTATGTTCAAACTCTGGTTTTTCTACTGTCACAACTCACAAAAACAGTTCCTTCCATTCCATGGAAACTCGAGATTGCCTCAAAAAGTTTTCTTGAAGTTGTTTTGCATTGGAGTAAAGTGTATGAGCTGGTTTTAGAGCTAACCTGATTCTTTTAGAATGACAATTTGCAATGAGAAGCTGTATTTTAGGAGTGCTTCAATATTCACCTACTTTCTTCGTCTCAACATCATTGCATAGCAAAACTAAAACTGTGTGTGCAGGAATTTGAGGAAGAAAATGGAACAAATATTTTATTTACTGTGTTAACCAAAATCATGATGTAGACATGCTATATCTTGACTGCCAAACTAACCCTAAACAGAACATGCCATTGGCATCTGTGTTTTCCCTCTGATTGTTAGTGTTAAATTGCATACTATGGCCGGAGTGCATATAAATAAATGCAACAAAATAAGTCCCAACACCAATACCTGTGAATTGTAATATGATGATTTTTATGCCGACTATTATCTTCAATACACTATTCTATAAGAATCTGATAAGTGTCAGAAATGAAGATTGAATTCTGTTCTAGAATTGATTACTGTGTGAATTTTGGGGTTGACACTGATGTCAGGAAGAGAATAGCAGCCTCTCGAAAGCTGCTTGGGTCATCAGTGTGTAAAACACCGTTTGGCAATCTAAATCAGTCCTTTATTTCCTCCATTTCTTACTGTTTCTTAATTAAATTCTTTGAAACTCTTGCGAGTTGTATCAAATTGGTATCAGAGAAGTTCAATCCTGATTGCAGCGATGTCAACAACGAGTTTAGAATCTCGTCTAGAAACGGTTGAGTCGAAGATTAAGCAGATACCAGTTTTGGAAAAAAAGGTGTCAGAACTCTCAGTTTCTATGGAGGCAATGGCGAAGAGAATGGATGAAGTTCTACGGATTTTCCTCAAGGGCCAGTACTTGGCAGCAAACAATATAGCTGAATCCAGTGCCAACTACCAGGAGTCTACTCCGACGATGGATAGTGCAGGAGAGGCAATCATGGCGTGGTCAGTGAAATCAGAGACCTGGACGGAAGGGATACCAGAGGGTAGTTCGGGGGTGGAAGAACCGTCGTCGGAGCAAGAACACGTCCAGTGGAAGCTCGAGCCACCAGCGAGTGAAGGAGAAGGAGTTGATTCTTTCTTCTCCATGGCGGCACAC
>CAODLS010430352.1:0-12778 GCA_948243855.1 Flueggea neowawraea | reverse complement strand
CCCTGTTTCTAGATATGCAGGTTTTGGTGATACTACAAAAAGTCGAAGTTCTAACCATTTTTTGAGGGTAGACAGGCAAGGATAGATGCTTGATGACTTTTAGGGTAGTAAGAGATCTTGCGGATGTCACTGCATAGAACTTCCTAAGCCCACTGCAGATTATTCCACTTGTTAATGGAAGGATGATAATATTGGCAAATTTTTTCTTTGTTTTATTTAGCGGTATTCTGAATAGAAGTTGCATAGTTCTTTTATTACCTATATCTCGGAGAAATTAGGGGCTAAATCCTGGGCTTATTGGTGCCATGAAAAATATAATTTACAGCTTGTTGCGCAATTCTGTATTTGTACTTCAGCCCCCTATTATTTTTCTCTGTTGTAGTTGTGCTTTTACTTTCAGGAGAAAATTTATTCTGGCTCTCTGTACTTGTAATATTTGTACTAATAAAGTAATTATTCTCCATAAAATAGTGTGTTCTGTTTGATATTAGTGAAAACCATATAAAACAAGAATCTTGGATTATTTTTAATCTATAAATTGTCGGGTGAAAAAAAAAATGGTTGGACAACTAAAAGGAATTGAAGATCCTAAAATACTCTGGGGAATGGTAGTGAGTTCTGAGCTATTAGCCATGCATTGGGGTTCAAAATTTGGTATCCCATAAATAGTAAAGTTCTTATGTATTACACAAGTTATATTAAGGGGATGCTTATAAAGGCTACAAAATTGTAACTTGTTTTTTTTTTCCCAAAGTTACTGTATTCTGCTGTCATGCTCAACAATAGTCTCATTTGCAGAGCTTTACTATTTTATGAGCTTCTGATGGAGTGAATTCTTCAGAGGCGTTTGTAGTGTCTTTGATTTTTCCAGTTGAGTTAAAACAGATAATGAAGGAGTTGAAGTGCAGTAGTGATTTCTGCATTAAGATGCTCATTATGTGATACAAGGATGTTCTCTTTCCCCTTTTATCTGCTTGGTCAAAATTTTACATGTTTTGTTTTCTTTTTCATGCCAACTTCAAACGCATCAAGAAACTACGATGAAAATTTGTTATTGTTGAGAAAAACATTTCATTGAGCTATTGTTAGGTCAGATTTAGTTAGCTCTCTAAGCTTAAAACAACCAGTTTATTAGGTATTTTTTTTAATACCGTAGGTAGTTTTTATCTAAATGAAAATTACATTGTCTTGCATGCACTTTTTTGACAAACCATGAATATAATTCTCAAGTTACAGAATCAGTGTGATCAGGACACTAACAAGGTTATAACATGCATACAGCTTCAGTTGTGTGCTAAATGAAGCTTTACACTAAGATAGAAAACTCTTATACTTCCTAAAAGTTTGAAGGAAATGAAGTGTGTTTTTTCCATATTGGAAATTTTTTATTTTTTAATTGTTGAAAGCATGAGAACTTTTTTATTTTTTTTCATAAGAATTCTTTTCTGGAAATATCATATGGTCTCCAGAACAGAGTCCATCTTAAGATGCAGGGCACCAATCCACTGAATGAAATCCTATGTTGTGCTGTTGAGAAGTAAGGGCAATTGGCATATTAGTATGTTTATGCAGATATCATCTTCATACGATGTTTGTAGAGAGACAGTTAGCCCCAGTCTCCGATAATGTTTTATTGAAAAGAAATGCCAAATGCCAATCAATTTGACTTGTTGCTTGGCATTTATGGCACTTTTGGAAATGGGGAGTCAGGGTCTAAATGCTTTAAACAAAACTTGCTGACTGATTATGCTTATATGCTAATGCCTTTTCTGTTTACTTGGTGTTCTGCCATATTGAGATGCCATTACGCATTAGTCAATCAAGTTTTATAGGTAAAGCTCTATCCTGCATGCTTGGATGACAGAGATATAAGGATCATTGCATGTATACTTGTACATACATGTGCAAACGCATTTCACCCAGGTATTCATGGCATCACTGAAACATCTTTGCTTTCTGATTCATTTGCGCAGGTTGATTCTCTTTCTCTGGTTAGGTTTCCAAATTTGAATCATATTGATGTAAAGAACCATGGGACATAGACAATTGTCCAGCAGATCACAATTTTTTCAGATAGAACAGCATGAGAGCCAAAGTCACATAGCTGCTGGAATGCCTTATGAACCTATGGGTACTGGATTTTGGCTTCATATATATGCTATAATATGTTTTTTTATTGCTTTATCTGGTTTTCCTTGAGCTGATGACAATCAGTCTTTACTGAATGGTAAAGTTGCTCCATGGAGGTTTAAGGTTCAAATTATAGGAACAGATTTATTGCTTAGGTAAAAAGGACTGCCCTCTGCAAATGCAATGGCTAGAGTTTTGCATACTAAAGATGCCTTCTCCTTCGTGCTAATGATTTATTTTTTTTTCAAAAGTTTCATTCAGTTGTAATTAGGGAGAGTTTGATCTATTGTCATATGAGGAATGAAAAATTGTTACTTTTTTCTAAATGATTATTAACCAGTTACGTGACTCAATCTCAATTGCAGTATAAATACTATGATTCAAGATATTATCAAATAGAATCCCCTATCGAAATTAACATTGTCCTTTTCTTTGACGATCTTCAACAAGAATCTCCTTGTGTAGTGTCAGTCTGATTATTCCCTTGCTGCCAGGTACATAAATGATGATGACGATCAACAAAGTTCTATGTAGGATATTTTTAACAGATTATATTCTTTTATAATGTTGTTGTTTTTGTTTCATGTGTTATCCTTCTCATAAAAGTAACTGATTGTTTTCAACTACCATATTACAGGGAGGACAGTAGCTCCAGAAAATGCTTCCTTTCTTCATTCAATTCCAATTGTTCCTACCAATGGACTCAATGCTGCCTCTCGACAACATCTTCAGTCTTCAACAAATTTAGGACTAGAAGGTGCACCATTTACTGTTCCTGGTTCTGGTCCCTCCTCCTCCAATACCTTATCTCACTTCCCAGCTGGTGGAAGCTTTTATCCATTTTCTGAGACGAACACAGCCCAAGCTCAGTCTGGTCTTTACAACAGGCATGCCCTACATGAAACACAGGGTGGTTTAGTTGATATGCTTGGCAGTGGAAGAGGGGCATTCAAAAGAAAATACCCCAGCATATCTCTGTCATGTGAAAGAGGCAGCACAAGTAGATTGTCCGATGCTGGAAGTTCATCCGATTTTTTCAAGTTTCGGGTAGATAAACCAACTTTAGATTATAGAAATAATTTCCCCATGGGCTTACCTTCCATTGGGGGTGACACCCTATCAATTGCTGGTGAAGATTCTCAAAGAAATGTTAGAACGAGATTTGATATGGAAATTAATGCAAGGAGAGTTTATTCTTCACATCCATATTATTCAACCTCTCGCCAGCAAAACCATACTCAGTCAGCAACCATCACCAATTTAAACATTGATTCAATTAGTTATGGGAACCATGGTGAAGTTTCTGCTGCTATGCGTAGAAGATTTCAAACTTCAGGTTAGTTAGTGGTATATTGCTTTTCTTTTCTTATTTTATGAATTCAAGAGATATTTCTAAATGCAGCAAATAGTTCCTCGAGCCATGGCATGAACACATGTTTTGGTGGGGGGCATACTGCTGATATCAGTAGGAGGTATCACAATGAATCTATCTTCAGAAGAAATTCTGCTCCACATCCACAATATCTTCATGATGCTCGACATGCTCATGATTCTCGACATGTTCATGCTCTAAGGGAAAATCAAAGTGATTATTCTCAGGGAACTTTGGCATCATACAGGACAGGTCTACGTTCCTCCCATTTGGCACAACAAACAACTGCTCCAGAACGTGGTCCGTGGTATACTCCAGAAAATTATCCTTCTAGCTACCCACGGTCATTCTCTGCTGGAGGCTGGCACAACTATCACAGGACAGGAAGTTCTAGGATCACCACAGGGAGATTCAACCCACTTCATAGTGTGGCTAATGCACGTGATAGAATGCAAAATGAGGTATGTAGAATTCAATTTTGTTTTGGAGGGAGAGGTGTATCTTACTATCAGATGTTCAAGTCCTTGGAGGAGCAGGAGCCAACTGGACTTCAACCCTTTGGAGTCGTCTAGTTGCATCCCTGAAACATTAGCGCTCTACATTTCTTAGCAAAAGTTCTTATCTATCAAATTTTGTTGATCAGTATATATGATTTCTCTATGCGAGATGGAATTACAGATTTATATGCAGTTTATCCCGTCTTTACATCTTACCTCTACATCTTTGCAGGCGCTTTCAGTTGTAGACCGCACATACTGGCATTCTTCCAGAAATTTATTTGATCAATACAGGGACATGAGGCTGGACATTGACAACATGATTTATAAGGTAAAGTATCAGCAATGTAAACCGCTTAATTTGTAGCCTTGCAATGCTATATTGACTCCATCGATGTGTTTGTACACATTTCTTGGGAGCAGGAACTTCTTGCACTAGGAGAAAGTATAGGAAACGTGAACACAGGATTGTCGGAAGATGTGATTTCGAATTGCTTGACGAAGATCACGTACTTTTCGAGAAACAGCCAGGACGTTTCATCTTGCGCAGTCTGTCTTGTAAGTATTAACTGACTACCAAGTTCGTCAGAAAGAATTCAGGACTTAAATCTGAACTTGAGATCGTTTTAAGGATTTTCAAGATTTCATTTCAATGTTCTAACATCCCGCGCCTTGTTAATCGCGATTGGCAGGAGGAGTACGAGAACATGGAGAAAGTAGGGAAAGTGAAGAACTGCGGGCATGAGTATCACGTAGATTGCATCAGGAAGTGGTTGGCGACGAAGAATGCGTGCCCTATTTGCAAGGCGCCTGCTCTTGCCGATACTTCAAATGGGAAACGACTCATGAAATGATTACTATTCATATCATCAATTGGTTAAGCTCTGTATATATATAGATAGATGGAAGTTAATGACTAGAATTTGATTTCTAATCCAAAGTGTTGGAGTTGATTACCTCAAGTTTTCGTTTTTTTGGACCAAGATGCATTCTTAAATATTTATTTTTATTAGTTTTTTCAAAGAAGGTTATCGAGATAATAGAAGAAACAATATTGATATAAGCCATGACATTGTAGTTTAACTTTTTCAAAAAAAAAAAAAAAAAGCTAATAGAACAAATATGTAGTTAATATTAGTGGCTACAAAAATAAATTAAGGCGTTCTCTAAAAAAAAAGATAAAGCATATATATAAATAGAGGTTCCAACAAGAGGAGGTAAAATAGCTAGCAATTGACAAAGGAAAAAAAGCTACTAGTAAATGAACTTTATTTGAACATTAGACTAGAACAACAGCTTGTGAATAAGAAGAGCAATATATGCAAATTTACATTGGGATGATTGAAGTGTATTATATACCAAAAGTAACTGAATCTGGTGGAATTTCTCTTCAATCTTTACCCCATAAATTGCACAGGAGTACAAAAATTTCAAAGTCTTATCTGTGATGACAATTGTACATATCAACCTTCAATTGCTTCTCCAGGGTAATACTGTTTCTGGACCATCTTCCGGTAATCTGAAAACAAATCATTGTCTCATTCTTTCAGATAGAGCATGTCAAACTTTGATAAGACAAATAACATTACCTCTTCAACAACACTATCAGAATATATCATCACATTATATTAGTTCCGCGAGAACACATGAAACAAAAAATAAATCGTGGTCTCATGAGATTTCAGATTATAATGCCACTGATCTAGGTATATTTTCAACAAGAACGAACAGAGAAGTGATCCATGATATGAAACAAAATATCAGACCTTCCTTGTTATTCCACAGTTTTGCTGCATAGCCGTTGAGAGGACTGTCGGGGTTGGGTTCTGCTTGAAATAATAAAAAAGTTAGGCACAAGAACAAGTCAAATATGATGTGCAAGGGATTGAAGCAGAAACAGACCTCCCAGAAGACTCTGGACGGATAATAGAATCGTTCTACAATCATAAGCTGAAGACCACTTGTCCTGCCATGACATGAAGAAGTCATTTAATAAATTATCAGCAGAAAAATAAAAAACTTAGCAGCATGCAATAATATAATATAGCTAATCGTCCACATAAACACATTATGTCATGAAAAAATTTCATAAAAGGAGAAACAGGCTCACGGTGACAATTCAAACCACAAGTACATTGTATTTAAAAGCAAACCATGTGAATCATTTTCTGTATGGTAATTAAATGTAAAATCTGAAACTTGTGTCTTCTCCATTCTATATAAATAATGTACATTAATATAATCGGTTCTTTATCCTAGTGGCAAGTGAGTGGAAAGCTCACAAACAAGGTCTAGGTTCGAGTCATTCCACCATCACTTTGGTAGAAGTTACACCTTATGGTAAGAGGTATGGAGAGGGTTACCCCAGTTATACAGCCCATCGGCCTGTTTGGCCCCCATTGGACAAAAAAAAATAATGTACATCAGTGCATAAAAAAAAGCATATACATGATAGGAATTGGTGCTTTCATTTGCATTATCTATCTCATCCTCCAATGTATAACCATGAAGTTGGTATAAAGTACAAACAGGGTGCTCGCTTGATTGATACCTGAAGAATATCGAGGCATATGTTGCCAAATTGATCAACATTTGGATGGAAGCACATTGTCTCAAATTTGACTTGAGGTGGCTTAAAAGGATAGTCCAAAGGAAAACACAACGACAACTTGTATGATAAACCCTCATACATAGTTCCCTTTCCACCCTCAATTGTTCCAATCCATGTGAAAATACTCTCACCTTCTGGAAAACCCGACACACCAAGTTCTCCTCCATTCATCTGCACAAACGGAGTGATAAAAAACTGATCACAAAGAAAGACTATTACCCCAAACACCAGAGCTTTAATTCACTTAAAACCCAAAATCAATTCTCCGCGATCACTTCGAACATACAACACAGAACAATTTACACCGAAGACTACACTGAAATTCACCCAATTAGTTTGAATAAGCAATTTTTCATAGTCCTCGATCCACTTCTACACTAGAATGTCCCAGGGTTCAACTTTCAAGAATATCTACATTTCCTAAAAACAACATTAGCCCACAAAATCATCAATGATTATCTAACAAAACATGCAATCAAGAAACCAAAACAGTAAGAAATTCTTACGCACCATAAGAGACATCAATTCCTTCTGTAACCTGGAAAAAAAATAAAAACCCATCATCAGATTATTAACAAAAAGAACCCATCAACAATCCACACTATACAAGACACAAAGTTTCGGTCTTTCCAATTTTCTTGGGAACAAACGGAAAAAGATTAGACCTTTGAGAAACGGAGGAGGTGTCAACAGGGTTAGGAGGAGCTGCGGGCTGCTTCGAAGGAGACGCGGGAGCTTGGCGGCGATGCTGCTGCTGGGAATTATCGACCATCAGATTGGCCCTGCCCTCCATGATGACGATGATCAGACAAGATCAATAATTACAATTTTGGCGCCGATCAAAATCAACGGAGGGAAATGGATGGGTGAGTGAATCAGTTGAAGAGGAGGAGGTGAGTGATGAATGTGTGTAATGAAAGACTTGAAAAGAGATGAGAGTAATAAACACAAAGGGACAGCTACGACGTGCTCTTTGTTGCTTTGCGTTCGACACTGTTTGCTAACCACCACAATCATATTAATCATTCCATTATTTTTTTTCTTGCTGTTTTCTTTTTAATATAATTAATATATATTTTTTACAAAAAATAAAAAAAATATTAAAATTATTAATTTAAATAGAAATTTTTAAAAATATCCTCATTATAATTAAATAAATAATTAATAATATAATTTATAATCTATTTAAGTAGGTACAATATTGTAACATAATTATTTGTGTTAAAATAAATAAATTTATAATTTGAGGCAAACTAAAAAACCTTGAAAGAAGGGAGTAGTAATTATAAAAGTTGTTAATTGGATAAGCAGTTTATTACTTGGTAATTACAAAATAAGTTTAACTTTTTTTTTTGTCATTTTATTCACTGGAATCAAACTTTCAATGTTTTAATTTTTGTATTGACTCAACACTAAAACTGCAATCTTATAACCCGTTGGTATATGTTTAACCATTTTAAGTTTGCAATTTTTAATGATAGTATTTAATCACATTTCAAAAAAAAATGATAGTATTTAATCACTAGAAAAAACTCTGATTTTGAAAGATTTTTTTTGGGTGCAATCTTAGAAAAGGTTTTATTTGTTCATTTCGAACCAACCGGGGTCTAACAATCCCTACAATGTCATTCTGTAGTAGTGTAGTGTATTAAGAGTACTACTAGCCTACTAGGAGGAATACAATAGATTGTATGATTCGGGCAATTAACACCCATACCAACCAAGATGTCAGCCACTGCATTTGCCTCTCTGTAGATGTGTTCGACCTGGACCGTCCAATCTTTGCATATTCAACAATTTCTGGCAATGTTGCACTAAACCACTGTAAGGAAGGACCTCTATGATTGTAAGTGCCAATAATCCACCCATGCCCGATTTGTGAGTCAAGCTCCAGTTGGATTTTCCTGAAGTTCATGCTCCTTGCAAGTTTGAGACCTGCATACACAGCTTGCAATTCAACGTGAGAAGCTGTAATGATTCCAAGAGCACAGACAAATCCTCTTATGAATTTTTCAGTAGAATTTCTCAGGCTCCACCTCCCCCATCTCTTCCCGAATTTCCTTATGCAGTTTCATCTGCGTTAAGCTTTACCCATTCAACTGGTGGTGGTGTCTAGCAAATTAAAATCTCAAATCCTTGGTGAGTGTTACCCGCATTAATGAAAGTAATGATGGATACATGTGGCAGCTGCAGATCGAGCAGTCGTTGCGATAAACGAAGGATCGCAATAAACAAGGCATAGCTCGAGTATCAGAAATCCCGACATGGGCAAAGAAAAAAAGTAGACGATGCGTGGCAAAACTTGCAGAACACGCTTCCGGACTTTGAAAGGTTGTAGGTCGAGAAGAGTAGCTGCTCGGAAGGAAGCGAATAGGAACTCAGCCAAAAAAATAGGATGCACTATTCCATGATGGGATACAAGAAAACGTGGAGTAATTTGCGGAGCACACGATCAAAACATGGGAGTTTTTCGGAGCACACGATAGTAGGACGTGGGATTTCCCAAAAATGGAAGACGTGGGTAGAGACTTAGCTATTTGAACAGAAGAAATCAAGTATAAAAGGGAGAAATACTACAAGATGAAGGACACAAAAAAATCATCATTTGTTATTATCTTTGTTTTCATTCAGCAAGTTTCTTTTCAATAGCATAACAGTTTTCTTTGTAGTTCAACAACTTGAATTCATCTTGTTTGCATTAATTATGGTCTCGATTGGTTCCTTTGAATCAAGTGTAAATTCACGAATTCTCTTTTAAGTTTAATTTCAAGTATTAATTTAGTTCGTCATTTTCATTATTTATTTTGTTACATTAGATTGGTAGGTTATAAAGTCTTAATTTGTTAGGTAACACCGAATCTCATATAATTCTTCTCGAAGCTCATATCGAAGATCGTTCGATTCTTTCGAGGAGTAATTCAAGAACAGTGAGGTTGCACATTAAGCTTCGCTTGCCTAGCCTCCATTACAGAGTAATATTCTTTTGTCTTTTGAAGAATAAATTGCGCTTTGTGCACTGATCAGTAGTGCGAACGATCTTTGCATTCTGCCACCGCCAAATCCACCACAAACCATAAGCATATATTGCCGCTTCAAAATCTAGCTTCTGCATGTACCTCGCCATCCAATCTTTCAAGCTCATCAGCTTTTACAGTTGAGTCCTTGCGATTACAGGTTGGATGTCTAATTTTCCAGCCAATAATGATAGCATTTTGTACCTGAACCGGCGGCTCACTTTTTCTAAGTAATAGGGAAAAGGACGGAAGGGGAAGACTAAGCCACACCTGTTTAGCGTCTGTACAGTCACGCAGCAGGTGCAATTTTGTCTCCTCCGACCCATTACAAAATGTACACCTTGTTTCATTTGTCAAGTGCCAGAGTGCTTTGGATGTTAGGGGGCTTGCGGGTTTATGAATTCGGAGGGACAAGCTTTGCTGAGTGGTTTCAGAATGTGGTTTCTTCTGTTGCTAAGGAGGGACTGGAGTGGTTTGGTTGGATTTGTTGGGCAATCTGGAAGCATAGGAACGACGTTGTCTGGTCGAGTCAGTTCAAGAAACCTGAGGTTGTCTTGAGAATTTGCTCCATGAGGCAGGAAGAATGGGAGGAAGCTCATGGTGTTGGGACTTCTGCCTGTCTTGCTCGCGATCCTGCTGCGCTCGCCCAGGGGGTTTGCTGCTGTCCTCCTGCAAATCATTTTCTTAAAGTCAACACTGATATTGCATGTTCTTTGGAGGCTAAGTTGACTAGTTTCTGCGGGGTCTTCAGAAATTCGGGCCGGTGCAACTGTGGCGTTCTTATCCAGGTGCTTTCCTTTTCTCTTAGATTCTAAGATTGCTGAGCTGCTGTGCTTAAGGGGCATTCTTTGTTGGATAAAGGAATTGGGTCTGGAAAGTGTGGAAGTTGCTTCGGATGCTCTTCTTTCTGTTGATGCTATCAATGGTTCCGGCTTGGATGGCTCTTAATTTGGTTTAATTGCTTGTGATTGTAGAACCATTCTTTCTTCTCTTAGTTGTGTCTGTTGTGTATAACAATAGGGCGTCCAATGTCTTTGCTCACAGGTTAGCGAAAGCCGCTTTGCTCTTGCCCGATTACCAAGTTTGGGGAGGGCCTTTTGATTATTTTGTAACATCTGCTCTGTATTCTACTTCTTTCCTTGATTAATGAAACTTTCATTCCAATTAAAAAAAAAAGTGTCTTTTTGCTCTATTGACATTAACAAAATGGCATCATGATAAACAAGCCACAATAAAGCTCTTACCCTTTCGAATGTGTTCACCCGCCATATTCTCTTCCAGATACAATCTTTGGGTGCCTCAGATTCATTTTCCAGTATCATTACTACGAATTTTACATAAAAAAAAAACTCCTGAAGAAGTACCAGACCGGAACCATCTATCTTTGTTGTGCTCATCACATGAAATCAACTGACTAGCAATTTTTAACAATACATTAGGAGGTAAGAGGTGGGAAAATTTCTCCCAATCTCAATGATCTTCCCTCCAATAATCTCGTACAGTTGCTTGCAACTCACTATAAGACAAAGGGGCTTTGACAAAAGAAATAAGAGGCTGATTATCCAACCATTTGTCAAGCCAGAACAAAGTCGAGCATCCATTTCCCACTGATTTCCGTGATCCTACGAGGAGTGGACTCGCTTGTGTAAAACCTCTCCAAATAGAGGACACAGGGACAGAGTCAGGATTTTGGGAAAGGGGGTGCTAATTTTACTCAGCCAGAACTGCAGTGGCGGTGGTGGCAGATCGACGTTGACGTCGTTTAGGCGAGAAGAGAAGAGAAAATGAGAGTGAAGAGAGGAGAAGAAGAGAAGGTTTGGAGAAGATGAAGTGGTGAACCCGTTGTTTATTTAACTAACCAGGGCAAAACGGCGCAGAAGATGAAGTGGTGAATCCGTTGTTTATTTAACTAACGCTGTTTTGCCCTGGTCAATTAATTTTTTTTTTGAAGTGTGGTCGTTTCGGCCCACACTTAAAAAAATAATAAACCCTAGTCATTTCACCCTAGATTAAAAATTAAAAAAAAAAAAGAAAGTCCTGCCTTCAGCTGCCATTGAGGATCCCAACAGGTGCTGAGTTTATCTATGCAAATGGGATGAAGCCCTCCGGAGGGTGACTCCTATGGCCCTCCTCGGGCGAACGCACCCCCTTGTCCCTTAGTAGCTCTGTCCTTGAGCGGACATGCTAGATTTTGGGAGGAACTCCTGTGAGGATAGGTTACCATCAGAGTATTTATGCTTATGCACCCGAGTCTGACAGGCAACTATTGCTGTTATACAGTTAACAGCTGCTTTTTAACAAATTCTTTTTGACAGGTCTCTGAATGCAACTTTAACCAGACAAAGTGAGCCACTTTTTTGGGTCATTAATCCAAAAATGAGTCAGCTGAATTCAGATTATTAACACTAATGATAGAGCTTAGGAATTGCAACCAAATTGAGTTCCTAAACCATTACATATCAATCTTTAAGGGGAAAAAACTGTTTTACTATCAACAGAAAGAAAAAACACATCAAAACTGAATCTACTTATGAAGTACAATTCAAAAGAGCTGCCTAAAAATCAAAAACAAAGAAAGAAAGAAAAATAAAAAAAATCCCAGTATCAGCCAATCTTTATGTGGTGTGCCTCAATCAAAATCCCAGACCTTATTCTGGTCCAGGACTGTGTGGCATCTATGCTTCTATACATCTTCATGTACCAGAACTGTACATTTTGGCCCCTGTAAGTATTTCCTTTTTCATTCATCATTCAGCTCCTCTCCTGAAAGTAAACTCATTCAAACTAATTCCCGATTCATGCTGAGTACGAATTGAACCGGGTCCCGGAGGCAATTGCACCGAGCTAGGATCCTGAATTGTTACTGATGGTGCTGGAGCTTCTTGTTCTACAATATGAGGACTTTCATCATCATCGATCTCATGATCATGCACAGAATTCAGTGCTTCAGGATCCCATTGATCGTTTTCGTAGATGGGATGTGTCGGAGAGGTGTGGAAGCTGTCAGGAGCGGTGCTGCTGCGGTAGTTGTGCAACAGATGCACTGGTGACATGCCATATGTGGGAGTTGCAGACAATGGTGTGTGTGACTCAGAATTCGTGCCGTGCTTGACGTGCTTTTTGGCTACATGGTGCCAGTGTTTAAGCGCTGTTG
>CAODLS010430294.1:0-10818 GCA_948243855.1 Flueggea neowawraea | reverse complement strand
TTTTTTTCTATTTAAAATTATGAAAATGACCCAAATGGGTTCTTAACTTGAAGTAAAATTATGGGCTGGAAATGAACAAAAGCTTGATTTGGGCTTTCTGTGATCCTCCATAACAGCAATGGCATGTAAGGAAAATACAACAAATAGAGGGGCAAACAAAAACAACTTTGAACACTTCTATACTCTACGGCTACAAATTTCAAATCAATAACTTCTCTACCATAAACAAACCCACTTTGGATCTCTGTCTCTCTCTGTACTGTTTAATTACACAACAGAATGAACCAATCATCATCAGCACTGAAACCCCATGAAAAGAAATCGACCGCAGCTACATTACCACAACCCAATAAGATGAAGAAGAGAAGAAAGAAGATTCCTCAACAAAGAAGCGGATTTCAAGATCTCAGTAACGGCTACTTCATTAGCAACAGTAAAGATGGAAACTTTGACGATAACAGTAGGGGAAATGCTTCTTCAATGTCTACTACTTCCTCCTCCATTGAAGCTCCAAAGGGTTGTCTCAGGTTCTTTCTCTCTCACTCTTCCTCGTCGTCGTCTTCATCATCTTCTTCAAAAACAGCTTTCAATAATGTTAGTAGTAACAGCAGTCATCATCGTCATGCAAAGGTGAAACCTTTATCATTGAAAACTCAAAAATCAGCTCCTAGTGCAAGACCCAATAAGGAAAACTTGTCTCGGAGAGGTTTCTTTCACAAACCCAATTCACAAAAGGTTGAGAAAGTTAAGAAGAATCAATCTGGGAAAACCCCCAGTTCAAGAAATGTTCAAAGGTTTGGACTTGTGGACTCCAGTGGCAGTCCTGTAAATAAGAGGGAGTCTGAATCTGGAGAGTGTGATGCTGCAAATTTGACTCCTCTTAGTAAGGTTAATACTGAGTTGTGTTTGAATTTTGTAGTTAATGATGATGATGGTGAGAAAGGGAATGTAAATAGTAACACCAAAGCTACAAGTAGTGATACTAAGACACCTCCAGTTCAGGCATCAGTGTCACCAGAGATCCAATGTGGGTCTTCAACGATGTCTTTGACAGCGAAGACTACTGCTTGTTATGGTGCTGGCCATTTAATGTCTGGAGTTACTGACAAGAGAAAGTGTAGAGCTAGAGGGATGCTGACTGTAGGAGAATCTAAGGCTCTTGATTGTTTTGACAGTGATGATAGTGTTGAAATGGATAATGGTGTTCTAGGAGTTACTGGCAACTGTAATCTTTCTATGTTGCCTTTGCCTGCTGAGGCTTCAATGCATTGGCTATTATCGCCTTGCAATGATGAGGATGAAGATGAAAAGGAGAATTCTGAAAATGGGTTTGATGGATTCCAGAGTTTGGAGGAGTGTCCAATTTTCAATTCTCCAGCTTCAGCTTCTTCTGGGAGTATTGGTTTTTCGCCAAATTTATGCAATAGTAACAATGACAGAAGTCCGAGAAGGAGGAGGACGAGTGTTCCTATGCTTTCTTCTTGTGAATTTCAACGGTGTTTGAGGCCTCCATTGTATTATAATTTGAGTATTCCATGTTCCGAACCAAAGAAGAGCGAATGCAATATGGACGCAGACAAGTCTCCAATGTCTCTGGGTTCATTGGATAGTAGAAATGTGATTCAAACACCACAATCAGATATGAGCTCAGAGAGAAGAGTGGGAATGTCATGGTTATGTGCTGAAGACAATAGACAGAAACAGATGTTTGATTCTGAACTCAATGATGCCGCTGACCGTCTTCAAATGGCTAGTTTATCATCTCCCAAGAGCCTTGTTTCGATATGGGATCCAACAAATTATAGTTTTCAGTTTGATTGTTTGACTACTCCATCCGATTCTGTAGATCTTTCAAGGTTTCAGGAAGTTTTGGATGATCGAGCTTTATGGTTCTCCAATTCTACCTTAGAAAATGTGTCACAATCTCAAATGAGGATCTCGTGGAGGGAAGGACTGGTGAGTCGGATTTTTGAGATGGATGAATTTGACAGTTGCAGATGCTTATCAGATGAAAAGGATGATGTCGAAGACTGCAACAATGATGGCTTAAAATCTCATCAAGGCCCAGAATTTAATGTTGATATTGCAGGTGATTTTGATTCAAATAATGCTATGGAGTTGAAAGAATTCGAGGATAAAGAAAACGGGATTGACGAAAAAGCCAAGAACCAGCTCCCCCTGGGTCCTCAGTTGCCATATTCTTGTGCAGAATCTATAAGCACTGATGGAGGCGATCTGGTTTGTTCCGCGGATTCAGATTGGACAATATGCTACAAGAACCATTTGTTTCAAGTATAAATTTTACCTTCTCTTTTAATTCCTTCATTTAATTATAGATCTCCTGAAAGTGGTTTTCCAGAACCCTTTGTTGTAACCATTTGTTTTAGTCATTTGTATTGACCTCTTTTCTTTTTCTGAAGAAGGTTTTTTATTTTTTTCAATAAATGAAGAAGATGTTCCTCTTCAATATTAGCTTTTTGGATGTTTCCGCACTAGGAAATAAATCTTGGTCATATTAATACTCATAATACTACTGCAGAAAAGAATTTAAATCAAACAAAAAATTGATCAATGTGTTAACTGATATGAAGCTCAGTGCTGTGAAGAGAAAGTATCATCTTTATGATTGTACCTTTGAAGTTTTAATTCTGTTGCTAGGAAGTTATCTGCATAATTATATACTTCATTAGTTAAGGATTATTATGTAATGAATTGAGAAACTCCTATGCCAAATTTGTTTATTTTGTGGGGTTATTTGTTACAGAATACACTTACGATAAAAACTATATTGAAAACTGTCATGCTATTTACAGTCTGGTTCTACTGAAAACGGAGATAAAAGCTGTAACTCAAAGTCTTTTTGCACAGAACTTGGTGTTAGTTCAGTATTACAAACCAGAAAGGTGAATTCACCTACCTCTAATGCCAAATTCTGGAAAACATATGTGAAATAAGAGTTGTGAAAAGGAGGAGAGATCTGCAATGTTGAAGTTGAAATTCCACTATGCAGAAAGGAAGGAACTTGTGGCTTTTGCATGGAATAATAAGTAGCTAAGCAATTCCTTTAGCAGGAGCAGTTGCTGATTTCATAGATAGAGGTCTGAACTTTGATATTTTTTTTAGCTTTTCTTGTTGATGTATTTGCAGGATAGCCATAACTTGAATTGGTTGTCATATAGAAATCCTATACTGCTTTCTGTTCTCACTTTTATGCAGCTGTGACCAGCTTGAAGCAAAAATTATGCTGTAGCCAGTTTCAAAGATCAATTTAAAACAGAAAGGCCAAATGATTTGCTCTTAGACCTTAGTCATTTGTTAATGCTCTTGTGTTTGAATGAATTTGTACAGGTGAATTAGCAGCTCCTTGTTCTGGTAAACTATCATATTTCATGAATTTGGCTCACTCTTTCCTGATATTAGATATGAACAAACAATATATTCAATGTTGTTCATTTAATACTTGAATTCTACACTTTGCTGCATCAGAATTTTTCTTGTACAATGTTTTCTGGTGCAGTGAATAAATCTTCTTTGATACAGGAACATGGAGATAGAGCCTTTTTTTCCCTGTCTCTGATATCTGACAATAGTTCTATTATGCTTTGTATGCAGAACATGGAGGAGATGTAGCTCTGTAGCCAGCAGAGAAAAACCTAGTGTTGCAGAGATTAAGTCATATCTTTCTGGGTTTTGTTCTTGTTGTAGTGTCCAACTGCACTAAAAAGCTGATAATGGCTGATCGACATAGACAACTGAAATTTTGGCAATCTTTTGTTTCAGGTAACATCTCTAATACCCATTTCAGCTTTCCAGTTCTCATAATAAACTTGAAGAGTCATTGTGGAAGTAACCAAACTTTTAAATAAATATATTAATGAAAGTTGCAAAGTGTTTTGGTATTTTACTGATTTATCTTATGCAAATTATGCTAATTGATTGAAACAGCTGATAGAAAAAGTCGGATTTGAGGCTTTATTCAGTTGCACTGTAGGAAGTTTTGTATAATAATGGAAGCTTTCTTGATTAGTCTATGGTGAAGTCATAAATAATTTGATGCTGTATTTTTGCTTCTTTTCATTTTTCTGTGAATTTTGCAAGTAAAAAAAGGATAGATTGTCACTGAAGCTTAGTTTTCCAATATAATTGCCGAATTTCTTTCAGGACTTGCTGATGTTCATGTTCCATTAAAAATATTGATAGAACAGTGATATAGCACAGAAAATTTAGGCTCTTCATATATTCCATAGTTGATAGTTTAAAAATAAAAACAAGACTTAATTAATGTAATATGATTGAGAAAAACATCAACATCAAATATATTTAATTGAGACTTGTCAACTGAACTAAACTAAATCTTATCATAATTGACATGTCATCTTAGAAACTGATATTAACACTCTAAAGAAAAGTGTCTCCAATTTGATCATAAATATAACATTTGATTGGGTCACACTTGCACCCTTTGTTGACAAAATCCAAACAAACATAAATATTTGGTAGAAAGAAACAATTTTTTTGGTGTCTAGTTATATGCAAACAGCTTCTTTAATTAGTGAGGGAAAGGGAGAGAATTATTAAACTACATGCTACTTATTGTTAAATGATCTTCATATGATGACTTTCTTATTTAATATAAGACTTTTTATTGCAGAAGGCATGTTTATGATAATATTTCTTTAGTTCTCTGTAACTACACTGGAAAAAACCTTCTAAGAGGATTAGGTAAACAAGAAACTCTGATGCCCACAGAGTTTTTTTTTTCCCTGTTGAATCACCCTAGACATATCTTTTTGACATCTGACTAATCTAAACTCTAACCGAGTAGGACTTTTGCGGGTTGGGCTGTTATATCAACCCATCTTTGCCGGCTAAGATCTACTGGTTACCGTGATGGAGAGAAATAAACACACTAATTACCTGTTAGCAGCCTCTTTTGGTTGACAAAATGGACCAAGAAAAGGCCTTTTTTATTCATTTTTCTTAGAAGGCAACAGTGACTCCAGATTCCAGAACATGGTTATTATAATGAATTTAGAAACAAATGCTGCTTAGGTGCAAATGACTGTGAGTCATAAATGCTGGAAAATACTTTCAGTGGAATGGCTGAAATTTCAGAATTCATATTCACAAGCTTCAGAGTATTTAATATTGATGAATTCCACTTCCTTTCCTTTTTGTGGCCAAATTTTCACTTGGTTCCTGTTTGTGTGTCACAGAAGACTGACCAAGTCAACAAAAAAAAAAGAGAATTTTGAGAAGAAACTTCTATGGCTATATATACATATCTTTTTTGCGTGTCAAACACCTTGCCAAATCACTGGAATTTTATTCAATCTTCAATTCTATGTGGCTTTCTTTCTTGCTGGCCTCTCTGATATGATCATGGAATGCATTTGTTTTTTAGATTCCTTATATAATTGAATACACTGTGATAAGATTTATTATCTATACTTGCAAACATTATTGAGAAAAAAAAATGATTCTGTAAGGGCATGTTTGTTTTATTTATTTATTTTTAATGTCAAAATTATTCTCATGGAAGGTTTAGAGTATGATAGAGCATTATACAAAGTCAATAAAAAAGATTGACGTGTAAGACTTTTTGTGCTCTCAAACAAGAAAAATGCTTGTAGAAAGTATAAATCACTCTCAGCTCTCCACCAAACCCATTAATCTAAAAACACCCTCCAACACCAACCATTTGTTCAAATACTAACACATTTCTTGGCTTCCTTCTTCAGCTTTCAGCAAACAAGACATAAACAAGAAACTCAACACAAGTTTAATAATGATGGAGGGTCTAATTCCCATGGTGTACAAGGCAATCAAGAAGAGTCAAACTCGCCGGCGATACGAGTGTCTTTCTTCTGGTGTTGCTCAGAGTTACAACGCTGCTGAGTTTTCCATCAACGACAAGCGAAACGAGCTGTTTCTGACAGCATCTTCTGATAACATTACAGATAGGAAACGGAATCATCGGAGATACAAATCTGTTGAAGATTTTTCAGGTCATTTTTCGCCAATGGATCATAGAACAAGCGTTGGTGATCCTCAACATAAGCAGCTTGTGAGGTTCAGGAGCCACAGATTGTTTTCATGTGTATCTGGTGCATAAAGAATCAATCTTTCTTGGTATTGCTTTGATATATAAATATTCATACAACTCAAAACGTTATTCTGCTCAAACTTGAATTTTGTTCCCTTTTTGGTCCTTCTTTGTACATTTTTACATTCTGATATACATAACAGAATCAAAGCGTGTCTATTAGTTGAAGTTCCAGAGGTGAATGCTTTTCTTTAGACGAAAATGGATGAAATATTTGGTCAATAATTTGAACTTTTCGTTGTTTGTGTGTGGGTGGTTGGATTGCTATTACTTTCCAGGTTCATAGGCGCCTGCACAAAGGGGCCGCAAATTTTTTCAATCACTTATGATGATCAATTAATTGCATACAGACCGTCAAAAATTTGTCTTAAAAAAAGGCAAGGTGCAACTTGTTAAACAACGGTGTATTCAATGCATTACAATATTCCAACACTAAATCTGAAATTGCAATTATACCATTTACTGTTTACAACTAGTCATTATAAATAGAATGGTCAAATATTTATCTCTCAAAAAGTTCTGCCTTTAAAAGACGACTTAACAATTTAAAAGAGAAAAACATTTATTATTGACCCATGTCTTGACTCATAAAGGATGAAAGAATCATGACACTAATAAGTGGTCTTGACCTTAACTTCTAAATAATTGGCGATCATTGGGCTCTCCTATCTAAGGTATTAATCTATTTTTTGCGTTAAGAAAATATTTCGGTGATTTAATAAAAAAAATACTTATAAATCACCCTCGATTTTTAAGCGACTCGAAAATCATTGACCCTACCATAAATATGCAATCATATATTTTTGCATTATAGCACAAAGTTGTCCTTAAGTAATATCGGACAATTAATGGACTTCCAACCACTAAACTTAAAAATTCAAGTTTGGATTATTTAAGTAACTAGGTTTTTATACTTATAAATACTTTCATCTCTATATACTTATATGATATGGGAACATAAAACTGCTGCACAACAGATTGTTTGACCTGCTAGCTTCAGCTGCACGCTTTGGTGGGATGTTGCAATTCTCACCCTCATAGATTAGTGACGTCCTCGTTGCCAAGACTTCCAAGCATAATGCCCAGAATCTCTCCTGTATTTTATCGGTGTGAAATTTAATTATACTCAACCTGCAGATGTGAGATTTGCTTATACTCATGGACTTCCTCTTAACTCCTAAGATTTGCCCCACCATCGCTATTAGTTGAGGTTTGTCCCACTACTGTTCAAATTTGCACGAGAAATAGCTCTAATACTATAATTGTCACGATCCAATATAAATACATAACTGTCCTTAAATAATATCTGATAATTAATAAATTTTTAACTATTATATTTTTTAAGATTAGATTACTTAAATAATCAAATTTTTATATTTATAAATTTTTCTATTCTTGTACACTTTATGATGTGGAAAGACAGTTGATGCACAGTATTTTGTTTAACCTGCTACTTTGATAGGATTTGACAACAGGATTAGGTTGTTGAGTGAGTGACATGTCTCTATTTGCAATTAAAGCACTTGGTCCTTGTACATTTTAAGTTAGGCAACTTGGTTCTTTTAGTATATATTTTTTCATATGAGGTCCTACATTCATAGTAATGATTCAATTCACATATCAAATCGTTATGCTTTTGAGTAGTTTGAGGTAGAAAAAGAAAAAAAAATCTTACAAAGATTACATATGATGGAAAAAGTTCTGAATTGCAAGTAAAATATTAAATCAGAATAACACGAAATGTAAAATTATATAAATATTAATTTAAACATCTTGATTTTGAAAATTTCTTGCAAAAATAAAGAGAATAAGAGTTTTGAAAATACAAAAGACGTTATCATTTCTTTAAACTAAACAATATTTTATAACATTTAGAAGGAAAAACAGTATCCTATAGTAATTTAATTTGATAAATGATATTTTAAGTTTAAGGAGTTTTCCAAAAGAAAAAAAACATTTTAGAGTTTTGTATTTCAATGTTAACAATTATCTACAATTTATGTAGTTTAATTTTGGTCTTTTTAACTTGAACTATAATCACACAAAACATAACTACTCAAAACAATCGAGTCAAATAGGTTATGAAAGTATTACGAGGGACTAATAAGACAGGTTGTAAAAGGGCTAGGAATGGGGCCCAGATCGGGACGCGTTACTGCGTCTCGGTCTACTAGCTAGTCTTCCTGCAGGAGGATGGCCTAACATTTTTTATTTTTTTAAAAAAAATCAAAATCTGACTGTTGGATCTGATTGATCCAACAGTCAGATTTACTCCAACGGTAATATTACTGTTGAAGTACCGTTAGGGGCAAAAAAATTACCATTTTGGTCCCTAACGGCTAGTTTTACCCATTTTTCTATAAATACCCCCTAAACATATTTTTTTCTATCATTTCTTCACTTTAAACACCCATTTCTCTCCCCAAACTCTCTCAACTCTTAAAATTTCTCTCCAAATATTTTTTCAATGGATCCCAATAATTTTTTTGATTATTTTTCAAACAACAAAAACAAAACAATGGAAGAATTTGCACTTGCAAATATTTTCTCCTCTTCTGATGACGAGGAGTACAAAAAAATTCTAGATAATTTCAAGCAATCTATTTGGAATGATCCTGCTGAAGAAGAGATGTTGAAATTAGTACTGTAAACCATACTATATGATAAATCCTCCAGCCGACACCGTGAAAAAAGACAAAGACGCTATATTAAACGAGACTGCGTGAGTGGTCACGAACGGTTAGTTCATGACTATTTTTCTGAAAATTCCACCTACAATGATGATATTTTTCGGCGTAGGTTTTGTATGAGGAAAGATTTATTTTTGCAGATCGTGGAGGCCGTTGGAAATAACTCCGACTATTTTCGCTAAACCCTTAATGCGATTGGTTTTCCTAGTCTTTCACCACTTCAAAAATGCACGGCTGCAATACGACAGTTGGCATATGATTGTTCTGGTGATTTGTTTGATGAATATTTACGTCTCGGTGAGTCCACTGCTAACCATTGTTTGAAGAATTTTTTTCAGTGTGTCGTAGAAGTTTTCGGTAGCAGATATTTGAGAAAATTGACCACTGTCGATGTTCAGCGACTCCACACAATGCATGAAGAACAACACGGCTTCCCAAGGATGCTCGGGAGCGTTGATTGTATGCACTGGGCATGGAAGAATTGTCCAATGGCCTGGAAAGGGCAATATACACGAGGTGACCATGGACATCCTACGATTATACTGGAGGCTGTAGTCAGCGCAGATCTATGGATTTGGTATGCTTATTACGGGGTTGCAAGCTCTAACAACGATATCAATGTCCTGAACTAATCATCTATCTTCAACGACGTATTAACAGGGAAGACGTCTACAGTTGGATACGTCGTAAATGGTACAACCTACAACCAAGGGTATTATCTGGCAGACGAAATATATCCCGAATGAGCTACATTTGTTAAAATATTTACTTATCCAGGGGATGAAAAAACAAGTTTATTTAAATAAAGGCAAGAGTCGGCTAGAAAGGACGTCGAAAGAGCCTTTAGGGTACTCCAGGTGAGATGGGCGATTATACAAGGACCCGCACGTTTGTACTACAGACATCATATGACAAATATAATTTACGTGTATCATATTACACAACATGATCGTTGAAGACGAAGGCTACGCCGTGAAAAACTGTACAGGAGAAGGAGACAGTCATCAAACAAATGCATCACAGGGAGGCCAATCCGACTTTGCAATGTATATCCAAAGGTTCACCGATATTCGTGATCGTGTGTAACATTATCGTCTCCGAGCGAATTTTGTAGAGCATCTATGGGACAATCGTGAAGAATTTTATTTTCATGTATTATTATTTTATTTTAATAAATTATGAACTTTATTTTAATGTATTTTTTATTGTAATGTATTTTTAATTTTAATGTATTTTTTATTTTAATGTAATATTTTTATTTGAATGAATTATTTTTATTTGAATGAATTTAGGGTAGAAAGTATTAATGAAATATTAGATAAAAGTTGGAGGATTAAAATTAAATTGTGTTTAGTGGGAAGCTGAGTAGGTGTCCCGCGAGACTCTTAAAGTAGCCCCTTGATTACGGATGAAAAAACTAAGGGACTAACAATTGGGAACTTTAATAAAATAACAATAAAAATGCTGAACAGACATCCTGCGGGACGACTTCAGAGACCCTAAGTTACGAGTAGCCTAATGAAGTTCGTCAATTTTTCGTTAAAACAATTGGAGCCACATCACCTAACATCTCATTCGTCAATCTGTCATTTCTTCCATTATTTTGGGTTTAGTAGACATGATTTCAAAAGGTTCAGTGGCTTGATAGGGGAAAAGTGAGTTCAAGGGCTTACTAGATTTATTCTGAAAGTTCAGGGGCTTAGTGTTGGTTTCGGCCTCTTCTATATAGCGTTATTCCTTCCTTGTTGACAAAGTTGCTGGGATTTGAGTTGCGTCTCTCTTCCATCTGTAAGTGCTACTTGAACAGTAGAGTGCCCTTTTTCTATTGCTTTCTTTTTCATTCTTTATTACCTTCAACCTATCATTTTTAATTATGTTTTCTGCAAGTCTGAAATCAATACACATGATATAGTTGTGCAATTATTATATATATACTTCTCTACTTTGCCAAAACTCATTCAGACAAATTCTTAAAATCAAAATCCTCATCTCTGCTAAATAAACGTCTCTACAGAAGTCCCC